>JAODVQ020528406.1:2416-23791 GCA_025400075.2 Phenganax stokvisi
TAGTGCATAAGCCAATCCTAGAACAGAATTAGCTTATGCTGAATATAAAATATCGCGTCTAGCTGTATGCATAAGAGGTAATAACGTATTGCAGTGCCGCAGTGCGCCACAAGGATAGAATCGGATTTTAAGAACCCTACTTTATGCTGCTCTTTTTAGTGTAGTGGTAACCAAGTTGTATACACCACTTACATAGATGTTTCATGCCTCTTATAGCCTCATCATGTGTACAGTATACACATACACAATCTTCATTACAGATGGTTCATTCAGACAACTCCACTCTTCCACTAAAAATCACCTACTCTCCTGTCAGTTTCGGACAACTCAGACTCTGGCTCTCCTTCCACACCTCTCTCAAGGCCCTTCGGCAACTCGGTGGGTGTGGTCAATAAAACAATCAGGCTTATTTTAGAAAGAGGTGTGCAGGGTTCACAGAGAAGGAATTTGATGATGTGAAAGGGATATTTCTCGACACAAATATTTCTTTTCTCCTGCTGACAATTTTCATTTCATTTTTCCATGTGAGTACTCTTCTTCTGTTGAAATTAGCCTATATACAATGACTCTCTCCATACATCGTACATATGGGTGTGTTAATTTAACCCTTTAGCTTCTGTTTGATTTCCTGGCCTTCAAGAACGATATTAGTTTCTGGAGAGGTCGAAAGTCAATGGTAGGCCTCTCGACAAGAACAAGTAAGTGTGTCATTACACGCATGTAGTTACTCTTGTATGTACGTAGAACAATTTGAAAGAAAGTATAACGGGTGTATCTCTGTGCAGTTGTATGGAGATGTTTCAGTCAGTGTGTAGTGTTTCTGTATCTGATGGACGAGAAGACTAGTCTCCTGGTCATTGTACCTGCTGGTATTGCTGCTGTCATAGAGGTAAACTAATTGACACCACTGTGTTATGCTGAACACCGTTAATACAAAATACCCTTTTAGTATGATCTAACTCTAATGTACATGTACTACCATTTCTATGCTATACTACAGCTATATATATATTTGAAACTCTTGTGTGTGTGAACATTAATGCACTGTTATATACACATACTTGATTTCTCTTCTTTATCTCTCCAGTTCTGGAAGGTGACAAAGGCACTGAAGATCCGTGTTGAATTCAACGGCTGTTTTCCTCTTTTTAAAGTGAACAGATATTCTATACTGTCCTTCCTTACTTCCATCTTCTCCTCCTTCTCCTCATTCTAGATGGGTAGCAGGGGAGAGGCTGAAGCAAAGACGGAAGATTATGACAGCGAGGCCATGCGCTATCTCTCCTATCTCCTCTACCCTCTGGTTCTAGGTGGAGCAGTTTACCAACTAGTGTATTCATCTTATACCAGGTCTGATATACACAGTGAAACCTTAGACAAAGCCTCTCTTCATCTAGTGTATTTTTTCTTCTTGTTTTCTTCTCTACCCTCTCTATTTATTCTTCAGCTGGTACTCGTGGATTATTCACAGTCTTGTCAATGGTGAGGCTGTATTCATAATGTGGGTGTAGTTAGCCTTGGCCTACAGATTATTGTCACAATTTGTGCAAAATTTAGTGCAGCCCAGGCTCTTTAGCTCAGAGGTTCCCGCTGCAAGAGGTTCTACTGCATTTAGTTTTTTCACTATCTCCTTTTACTCTCCATACAGGAGTGTATGCATTTGGGTTCCTGTTCATGTTACCGCAACTCTTCCTTAATTACAAGGTTTGCCCCTAAAATTATCATACATTATACAGTGCAACATCCGAGTTGAAATGATTTTTATCCACAGCTGAAGTCTGTGGCACACTTGCCTTGGAAAGCCTTCATGTACAAGGTAATATATAATATACTTATAAATTTCTAAATTTATTCTTAGAATACAACCTCTGAAGAGAGGGCGTGAGATGCATTTTTGTCCTCTCTCCAGAGGCATTGCTGTATATATCATTATTATTATTATATGTAGTAGGAAATGCACTATTATAAGTTCTAATATACATAGATTGAGAGTGGTTTGTTAGATTGTGGAGGAGAGGGTGGGGGAGGAAGGAGATCATAGACTCTCATATTTTCTTCTTCTCTCTCTTGGTTCATCTTCTCTTTCTATCTCTTGGTTCTTCTTCACCAGCTCTCTCTCTCCTTCTCCTTCCTCCCCATCTTCACTATCTTTTCTCCACTATTTTATACCCTCCTGCTCAGTCAGCCAGCTCACTGTGACACTCTCCCCCTGGGAACTATATATTGTGAAGGGCCACACCACCCTAGTTTCTAAAATAACTGAAAAAAAGTTCCCAAAACACACTATATTCCCTGAACTCACAGACTGTGTCCGGGATTTGTCCTGGCCTCACTACGTTATATTATTTCCCCCCACTCTATGTGGTCAGAGAGGGAGGGACTATTTGAACGGCCTTGTATTAGAGTGTATTGTTTTGTACTTTCCCTTTCTCCTACCATTCTTTCTTTTCTTTCACACACACACTCTTTTTTCTTTGTAGCAAACTGTAGCTAAATATATGACCATCCTTATATATTGAAAACAATGGGATACAGTTACAAAGTCACTCCATGTGTACCATAGCAGATTGTGCCTTTTACACATTATAAGAAACAATAAAGATAATGATATAAGAGGTAGTGGAGCTAAATGTACTTTCAGCACATTCTCTGCACCCTTATATTATACAACGGTCATTTTTCCTTCCTCTCTATTTCCTCTCCAAGGCATTCAATACTTTCATTGATGACGTGTTTGCGTTCATTATTATCATGCCAACCTCCCACCGCATCGCCGTCTTCAGAGATGACATGGTCTTCCTGGTGTACCTCTACCAACGCTGGTCAGTCACATGACTATCACATGACCGTCACATGATTCTACTCATTCTGTATATTATTGTTGCGCCGTATTATTTGTGAGAGTTGGCTCGCCGTAATAGAATCTTTAACCCACCGTCTCAGTTCTTAAGGCTGGGCACCCAGAATATCATGTGTATTGTACAAGTTTAGCATCTAAGAGTCTTATCTCTTGCTTTATTAGTTTCTTTGGCCCAAAATTTTTCTTTATCTCAGTCACGTGATTTCGTAATCCCTCAGGTTGTATCCGGTGGACAGGGCTAGAGTCAATGAATACGGAGAATCATTTGATCCCGACGCAAAAGAGAAGAAAGAGTGAACGCACTGGACACTAGGTTTTATTCAACTTGTATCACACGACGTGTTAAATTAAACACACAGTCATCATCATTACACTGAGACACTTTTTCATAACAGATCACTAGGCATATGAGTGCCTGTATAAATAATTTTTACTACGTACATAGTAATTTTATCTGAAACAACATTAGCTACAGATTTGATTTGGTGGCCTATTCTAAAACACTCTCTCTGTGTCACCAAACACTGAGATAGCCCAAAATTCACTTTTAAAAATCTATTCTACTATTTTTTAACTACTACTTGTACATTCTATGCCATGGGTTTAGAAAAAAATTGGTTAGATCTGCGGCGATAGTTTTTTCTCTATCTGTGTCAAAGACCCTTTATTAGATCTTCAGCCTCCTTTTTAGCCTGTAGAGATTGAGAGTGGGAGGGAACTTAATGAAACAAACCCTGTGTATATACAGTGTTAGTTTCATCCATGAATATATCAAACTTCAAAATCAAATTTATAAGAGAAAGAGAAGGACAGTGGGTAAAGCAAAGATTGCATGTGACTACTGTTAAAAATGTTTAACAAATTCCATGGATTAAAAGCCTGTTTTTGTAAATTATTGTGCAACCAAGCACATAATAGCATGGCACACCCAGGCAAATATTAGATATACGGCATTTTCAAAATATTTTGGTGTTTTTTTATTCAGTATAGTGGTATAATACCTCATCATCATCAATGCCTGAGGTTTCAGCATCAACCAGCTTCTGTAACCACTGCTTGGCCTCTGGTTTCCTTTTTAACTGAAGTAGAGTCTTTCCCATCCACAGCCAGTTAGCCTTGAATGCCCCTGGCTCCACTATACAATCAATATTATGACTTGTTATGATAGAGTCATGTGTACCCACCTTCCTCAGCTGATTCAAAGTATTTCAATGCCTAAAATGAACAGGGTATATATATGTACAGATATTATATTAAACTTTGAAGTATTTCTTAGTCATAATGAAATTATTTTTTATAGCATACATACTAGTGTAAAGATAATTAGAAAGAAAATAAAGAAAAAAGACAACCTGAACCCACGACCCATGCACACTGTTTTTTGAGAGCAGGATTTGAGAGAAAGTAGTAAAGTGTGCTGGGAGTTAGTGATTTAACATCTGACCTCAGGGTAGGAGGAGGTCGGTGGAGAGGCTAGTATTGCACTGGCCATCTTCCTCTGGAGCCACGTAACACCAGCTATCTGGTAACACCTATAATATACAGACAAATGATGTGTGTATAATGCCATTGTGGATGGTCACATGACTATTGTATGTAGTATAAGCCCTGAAGGAAACTTCCTTGTGAGAAGCTTACCATCTTCCAAGGAGGTGCTTTATGTACAGATCCTTTGGATCCAGTTCTTCAGCTTTCTGCAGGAATGAAGTTTAATTTTCTCATTTTCTGCACCATAATATTTGTACCTGAAAGTGTTCTCTGATTTTGTGGGAATTTTCAATCTTCACTTTTAGTCCCTTGATGTCTCCTAGCAATCGGTAGAGGATCCCGGACCACTAATAGAAGGGGTTTTACTCCTAGCAATCACACTCTCGAGTGATCTGACCTTGTGCAGGTTGAAGTTGCGGTCTTCTTTCTCGAGCGCTCGCTTCCCTCTCGCAGTGGCCGTGTCCGCTATCTCCTCTGCTTCCTTACTGTTCCCAGCAGTCAGAATTCGCTGACCGAGTCGAAAGGCGCAGCGTAGGAGTCGCCACGTCAACTCGGGGTCATCACCATCAGGTCCGAGCATCTCCTGTAGATACTCTAGCAGCTCTTTCCACTTCTCATTCGCGTATAGATCGTCTGCATAGTGCAACACTGCCTCCTTGTCTCCTTTGTCTGGTCGAGTCTTGGGAGTAGCCATTATTATTCTTTCTCTAGCAGCAGAGCAGCAAAGCAAAACTTCTGTTTCTGAAGACAAACTGCGCATGCTCACAAAGGACTACTTCCCCCCGGTCGCTGAGAGAGCGGCCGGTTCGCTTCTTTTTTCTTCGAGTGACGGAGGACGTGAGACTCTACCTCACCACGACCTTGACATGAACCAAACAGGTTTGTTGGCAATTTGTGCTCCCACCTTTAGTTTTACGAAACCTATGGGATAGTTGTCCCACGTAACTTCCGCCTTCTGGAGGAGTTGGAGGACGGGCAGAAGGGTGGGGGTGATGGAACCATCAGCTGGGGATTGGAAAATGACGATGATATGACACTCACCAACTGGAACGGGATGATCATTGGTCCTGCCCGAGTAAGACCCACACGTATAACAAATCCATAACTATTCCTTTTAGTGCGCACTCTTACAGTTTTTCATTTGAATTTTAACAAATAATGTGGTTTGATTCCGCAGACGCCGTATGAGGGTCGTATCTACAGTCTTCGTATTCAATGTGGGATGAAATATCCCGAGATCGCACCCACCGTGAGGTTCCTCACAAGAATAAACATGAGATATGTGAATGGCATAGGAGAGGTATGTGTGCTAGTCTATTCGAGTAAAATATGGAATGGAATTACTATATGCAGCTGATTAAGTACTAATGGGAACTGCGAACAAGTGCATGTACCTCTCATTCAAATTTATCCTGTTTTTTTCACATTTCATTTCATTGAACTAATTACAGATTGTCGTGCTAGCTGTCGCAAATGTGTAATTTGTAAATTGTCCTACATACATACATTCACGTAATTCACAACTGCAAAATGATAATGCAGCAATTGTCCAGTTTTCTGCCCAGACTGGGTTTTATAATATCATGTTCAAAGGTAGTTAAAATGCTGTTAGTAAAACTATACTAGAGGTATATATGGCCAAAATTCCCATATCGTAGTAAGTGTGTGAAGAAGAGTGTCTCCTGTGGAAAGGTCTCATGTCACTTCACAAACTTGGACTAGAATCAAGCTCAACAGGGGTCTTATGGTAGTAACTGTCCTAAAAGTGGACGTTTGAATCATTGCAGGTCGATGTACGTTCTTTTCAACCGCTGTCAAGGTGGCAAAGAAGTTACACTATCAAGACTCTACTGTCAGAACTGAAAAGGTATGCACCATTATAATATAGCCTGGGTACAAGGCTATTATAATATACTATACTTATATTTTATTGTCAGAATTCTTGTCTCATTTTTAAAATTTTTGTTTTGTTGATCTCTACAGGGAAATGATAGCCAAAGAGAATTCTAAGTCCCATCAGCCACCTGAAGGCTCCACTTATTGACACGATACCTCCGTATTTTTATTAGTAATTTCCTGGACCTCTCAGCCTGGAGTTTGTGTGATTATGTAATATTGTATAATAACGCGCGGTACGATTTACGCATGCACGAAAAGTTGGTGGGCGGGGTCACTTGAGCTTGCGAGACCGAGAATATGGAGGCTATAGCCGGTTACGGCAGCAGCGACAGTGAAGGAGAGGATAATAGTAATAATCAGCATTATCGAAGTAGCAGCGTTATCTCTACTGCGGCTGTTAATATGGACCAACGTGAACCTAAGATGGACAACACCAGAGGGCGTTCGATGGAAACTGTGCGAATTCATGAACAGCAGCTACCACTTCATCACGAGGAGAAAAACTCCGTGAAACAGAGGATTATCGGTGCCTACGTCTCTAAGAGAAAACGCTCAAGCAGTGCTCCAAACGTCGAGCCTTCACCTCGCAGCACCGAATCACCACCTGACCATATCGGATATCTGTTGAAGAACGGAGTAGGAGATTCTGCCTCGAAACGGAGTAGGGTCGGCAGTGGGTTACCTAGGAACTCTGAGAGACTGTCACAAGAACACTGCAAACCTGTCGTGTCCCTCGACTGGCACGATAACAACGGAGCCTTGCTATCATCCTATTCCCTTGATGGTACTGCAAAAATCTGGAATACCTTACAAAACAGAGTGATACAAACGTCTTCCCCTCATGGTGGAGCAGCCATTAGCTGTGGACAGTGGGTCACACACAATACAATAGCCACCGGCGGGTACAACAACAACCTGGCCATTTCAGACGTAGAAAACAACAAAGTTCTGTTTTCGTTTGATCATAAGGACTTTGTCTCGGCGCTACAAGTTAACCCATATGACAGAAATGTTGTATTTAGTGGAGACTATGGTTCCAATGTATTTAGCTGGGACCTGAGGTCCAGGAAAATGATCAGACACTATAAAGGAGCAGGGGGACGTATTCTTGATTTGGCCATCTTGCAATCAGGCAAGGAGCTTTTAGCATCTGCTGACATAGTACGTAAGAACGCTGGTAGTCAGGCCCTTCGTGTATGGGAGATAGACTCTGGAGCATCAATGTCGCAGCAAATTTACCCCGAGCCTTACACATGTCCTTGTTTACGAGTGCACCCCTACCGAAACGAGTTCTACGCCCAATCAAATGCCAACTACATTGTCATCTTTTCCAGCCGAGCGCCGTACAAGTGCAACAAACGCAAGAGGTTTGAAACACACACTGTGGATGGGAACAAGGTGCAGTTTGACGTGTCTCCGGACGGAACATTACTTTGCTCTGCCAGTGCAGACGGACAGGTAGTGCTCTACAACTGTGAGACCAGTCGTCGTATAAAGACACTGCACGTGACTGGTAGCTGCTGTGTTTCGGTGGCTTGGAACCCTCACGCCAGTTCCGTGATAGCCGTATCTGACTGGGATCATAACATCCATATCCTTAAATGACGCATAATACAGTATTAAAATTTGCATTATACTGCAGCATGCATTCTTTTTATATACTACTGTTTGCATGTACAGGGATCTGGGCTGTTTAGACAGTAGCTTTAAAAGCACATACTTTTACATTTTGGCAAACAACAATACATAAAGTGGTATATAATTCTGTATTATAATACAGGTTAATGCTATCAGGTAGGAGTTAAGGAGGGCAGAGGATAGTCAGACTCACTCTCTGATTCTTCAAAAGTCTGTAATGGTCGGCCATGCCGGTGATACCCATCGTGAGAGTTGTAGCCATTTAGGTGAGGTCTTCTCACCGATGCTTCTCCAGTATAGGATGAGGTTGAAGTGTGGTTGTTTCTGCGACTGTTTCTCGCTAGAAAGTCTGAGAGAATGGTCTTGGGAGGTCTTGAGTCTCTGGCCTGAGAGTTCATGATCATCTCCAGTCTCCGCATCCTCTCCTCGTTGCGACGAGCCATGCGGTCCACATCAAGAGTGGCCATTGAGAATTGACTCTCTCCTCCAAGAGATGGCGGTCGTGGGTTGTTGCTCTTGGTATGAGGCAAGTCAGAGTATGGTTCTTGCTGTACCCGAGGCAGCTGAGGCTGTAGCCATGAAGGAGGAGGAGGGCGATTAGTTTGTTTCCTGCCCTCTCTTCCACGTGGCTCATGAAGAGGTGGAGGTGGAGGGAGCCCTTCACTAGACGAATAGTAGTCATCCTCTTGTTGGGTGTCTCTGTGCTGATCAGGAGGTGTTAGAGATAACCTGTAGTCAAACTGATCCTTTGGAATTGGTTTCCATTGTTTCCTTCCTAATCTCTGCTGCACCTTCTCTCCATCCTGTTTCTCCTGGAGTTCAGGCTCATTATTTGGAGAGTAGAAATCACTAGGAAGAGTAGGCTTTCTCTTAGGAACTGCCACTCTTGGTTTTAAGAAAGTAGGTTTAGTTTTCTCTCTCTTCCCACCAGATGGCATTCTGTCTTGTTGGTCCTCGGTTACGGCGTGCTCTTTCGGTTTATTGGCTCCTACTCTTTCTCTCTCTGTTTCTAGCTTCTTACGGACATTGTGAAGATTGCGCAATAGGTTATCCATCACATCATCACTGTGCGTTATGTGTGCTGTATGATGCTGGGCTGGAATAATACCAGAAGACAAGGAATAGGGATCAGATGTTGATTGAGATATACCATTTGAACCAGGACCATTTAACACTGCAACTTTACCAGTACTAGGATTATCCGTGTGGATAGGCTGGGGCAGAGCATCATGTGCTGAAAACGACCGCTTCAGAGCATCAGGTGATTCTGACACAGGTTTCCTAATTGTAGCAGTATTAGTTCTTGCTGGTAGTGGTGAGACACGAGTAGGTGCACTATTGACTGTGGGGTATGCCTTATCACTTGCTCTGCCCCTGTTGTTATTGGCAATCATCTGCTTGTTGGCAAGAGTAGGTACAGGAGGAGAGGTAGAGAGGGTTTGTTGAGGTGGCTGTGGTTGAGTTGAAACATCATTAACTCCAGAAGATTGAGGGTCTAGTTTTCGTAGTGTAGGTATCGGAGGTGATTGTGAGCGGGTTTGACTGTAAGGAGCCATCTGGTTTTCCATGTTTTCAATTAACGCTTGTTTCTTTTTCTCTGCCTCTTCTTTCAGAGCTTCTTGCAGTTTCATCTCTTCTTCTCTTTTTCTCTCTGCCTCTTCTTTCTCTCTCTCCTCCTGTTCACGTTTCATCGCTTCTTTCTTCATTTTCAATTCCTTCTCCATTGCCCTTTCCTTACTGTACTTTTCCTCAAGCATCTTACACTCTTTCTCTATTCTCTCTTTCTCGAGCCTGTCTTCCTCACTACTTCTCTCTTTTTCTTTTCTCTTTTTCTCCTCCTTCTCCCTCATCTGTTGTTCCAGGGTTTCTTTGTAGTCTTCTTGAACACTCTTGCGTCCTTCTTTGCTTCGACGTAGCTCAAATGAGGATCTCGGGGTGGAGCGATCGGTAAAGCTGTTATCGAGTATCCCGGCAGCTCCACCATCAGCCAGTTCCCCAGGGAGAGGAGTTGTGCTAGGGAGACCAATCATCATTCTCTCATCGTTCACCTTCTTCATTTGTTTCAGATCCGTCACCAGCTGGCCACGTCTGTCCCGGATGGGAGCTCCGCATCCACCCTTCCCGAATGGGTCGTAAACCTCTGCCTCTTTCTTTCTCTCAAATTCGCTCTTTTCAAACTTCTCCCTCTGCTTTGCTTCCTGTTTCTTCCGCATCTGCTCCATCAGCTGGAGTTTGTACGCCTCTCTTCTGACCTTTTCTGACATTTTCTCACTCTCTCCATCTCTCAGAGTAAACTTTAACTCTTCCTCAGTATCTCTGTCCAATAACAATTTGTGGGGTGAATATCTGCCTCTCTGCATTCTACCTCCTCCTATAGCAATTTCTTTACTTGATTCTGTAGGTGCATGAGGGTTTTGTGGAGGATAGTAGGGTGAATAGTAAGGGTTGTTCATAGCGGGAGGAGGAGGGTAGTAAGGGAGCCCAGGTTGTGGAGCACCAGGATAAGCTGGAAAGTTGGTTCCTAAAGGAGGTGGTGGTTGCGGCGGATAGTATAAACCGGGCCAGTAGGGAGGGAAGGAAGCTGGTTCTCCTGGTGGCTTGGTAGATGGTGCGGTGTTTCTCTCAGGAGAAAAATGGACTCGCTCTCGTCTTCGAGGAGGGAGGGATTTCCTATTGTAATCATCCAAGTCTTTGTAGCTCTTACTTCTCCAGGAAGACCCTGGTTTGTTTCTATCATCTGCATCTGATTGTCGAGGTTCCGGTCTATAGTAATCATCTCTCTCCTTTTCTGCTTGTTTCTCTCTCATTTGCTGTCTGAGCTGCTCGGCATACTCCTTCTGTTTCTTTCTCTTCTCCTGCTCACCACTGGTCCTAGCACCCAGTGCAGCAATACCACTAGCTACGGGAGCCGACAGAGATCTACTACTTCCACCAACTCTCTCTGGCTGTCTTCGAGATGACTGACCCGGGGGAGAAGTCGGAGGTTTTGGAGTCAATCGAGATCGGGTTTGGTCCCGGGCCCACTCCAGGAGGTCCTGTTCCTCGTCATCCCAGTGTTTCCTCCTACTGGGATACTCCCTGCGTCTGATGTATCGGTCACCATCATCTTCAGTGTCAATGTGAACCTGGCGCTGGTTGTTCTCTGGTTCATCCCACTTACCCTTTCTTCTTACAGCCTCTCTTCTTGAGATGTACTCATCATCATCATCACGTCCTGCGATGTTATAGTAGGTTTTTCTGTCATATAGTGGCTCATCAAACTGGTTGTTTTGTGACTCACTGTAATGGCCTTTGTCCCTCCACCTAATGTGATGATTGTCACTCTCTTCTCGTCTGTACTCCCTCACCAATGGCGGTAGAGGAGGCTTTCTGTGATGGTGCGGGTCGCACTGGATTTCCAACTTTCTATCTTGAGCCAGAGCTCTGCGTTTCTCTGAGATTGAGATGGAAGGAGGTCGTTTAGGAGAGGACACCACATGAACAGGAGGAGGATTGTCATCAATGGTTCTAGTACGGCTCTTGCTAGTGCTCTGCTGTTTGAGGAAAGCCCTGTATTCCTCCTGCCGTTCTCTACGTAACTGATCACGACGACGCTCGGCCGGGCTATCTTCGGGAAGTATACCACTCGTTCTGTTTAGAGAAGACAAAAGTAGCTAAGTCTCTCGTTTTCAGTTTACTAGAATTGAAAATTGCATACCTGCGTTGACTGATTGCTCCGAGATTCTCTTTCTCTTGCTCCAGTTTAGCTCTGTGAGACTTTATGAAGCTTTGCACTTCTTGCAAAGCCATGATGACGATCGACGCACACGCTTTCCCGCGTTTCAAAATTTCTCCCTTTGTTATGTTTTCGCTAATTCGGTTACTAGGTAACGACGCTACTTGTTCTCTAATTAAAGGAAAACCATGTGGCTAAACAAAAGAAATTTCGAACGGGAATCGTTGTGAAGAAGCGAAGAGCGAGAGCACACCGCAAGCGAAATGAGCTCTGATAGTATCGTGTCCGTGGTGGGCCAATTCCTGGATAGCTACAGGAGTCGAACACCGACCAAGCTAAAGCTTGTGGACGCCTACCTGGCTTACATAATGGTGACGGGCATAATCCAGTTCTTGTACTGCGCTCTAGTTGGAACGTTCCCCTTCAATTCATTCCTCTCTGGGTTCATATCCTGCGTCGGCTCTTTTGTTCTTGGAGGTAAGCAGGAACATTCCGATGTCATGCAAAATTACTAATTTGTCCAATCTATATAGTGTGTCTTCGAGTACAGACAAATCCTCAGAATCGTTCCCAGTTTCAACACATCTCCCCCGAGCGGGCATTTGCCGACTTTCTCTTTGCTCACGTGGTGCTCCATCTAGTTGTGATCAATTTCATTGGGTGAAGATCAGTACACTAACAATCACACACTGAGAAAAAAATCATTTTTGATGAAAATGTACATGACTGTTGCAAAAAATCTTCTAAAAAATAGTAAAATTTGAGTAGGTGAAGATGTGGGTTTTAGACTCAAGAGATGGTCCCCAAGAAATCCATAATATCTTTGCCTGGTATAACTACGTAAAGTGAAAATTACGGCTGATTATGTATAGCTATATCCTTGTCCCCACGACTTCAATCAATGATGGCTAAATCCTGGAATAGAATCTAGGTGGTTCAGATAAAACTTGAACGACATCCCTGTATAGGTCTTTCTTGAGTGCCTTGAGAGTATTCCTATCAAGTCCTCCAGCAGCCAGTCTCTCTCCAGCAGCCATAGCTCTCCTCTTTAGCTCACTCTGTGGACATACCTCATCAACCACTCCAGCAGCTCCCGCCTCCTTTCCAGTGTACCTTCTACCAAACACCAGAGCTGCTCTATGCTCTCTTTTCACCAACCTAGCCCTGAAGTATACATAAAATGTCTCTAGGTAGCTATATAGAATGAAATTGAAATTTTTCATCTAACTTTGCAATTTCAAGTAAGCCTGCTGGAAAGTTCAACCTCAGCCTTATCTGTTCACCAGAGAGTAACAAAAACTACATACTTTGTAATAATCACAATGCCCGACCTCTGGAAAGCAGAAGAATCCTATACAGGTGTTCATGATAATGTAGTCGTGACATAGACCAAAGAGAGCCCCTCCAGCATATATATGACCTTAAACCAGTAATACATACAGGCCATCACAAATGAAGGGAAAAAGAAGGCAAGTAAAATGTCCAACACACCATTAACAGCAGCAATGGTGACGAGGGGGAAAGTGAGTAAGCGAGAAAAGAGGTTCTGGAGTTGCACCATAAACAGTGTCATCTCCTCCCCTGATGCACCCATCAGCAGATCCAGATCCAGTCCAAGTGAAAAGTGCTTCCCTTCAGATATGGTGACTACAGACGTGGCATCTTCATAGCTGAAAAATGTCTAACCATAACCAAGCTATAGCTAGCTACGTCATCATAGGTATTGTTCACCTCAGCGCCTGGTCTAAAGCCCTGTTATAGTCGTTGAAAAATCGTGGATTGAGTCTGTTCTCTTTATTCTCGCTTAACAACTGTATCACGACGCATTTACCGAGCCTCTCTACCACGCAGCGCTTTGCCATATCCCGCGTGAAAAAACGACGCGTCCTGGGTTGTTTTGCTCATGCGCAATACTTTCCACTTTCTGAGACTGCTTTTCTTTTGTGCTTATGATTTAATGGTTCCATACATTTGATAGGGAGCCATACAGCAACAAAGGAGCATGCATATATAATATTAAGCAGTCATACCAATGCATCAACACAAATGGTCTATATACATCAGTGGCTAAACTGAGTTATTAGCTTTACATTTTTTCATGATAATTTTGTTATAGCTACAACCTTTACTATGATTTCACATGTTCACTCCTAGGACCATGAATCCTGGATAGTTGAATTGAAGACTATTACCTAACCACTCCCCTTCATACTTTTCCTGCAACTTTTCAAGAAAATCATTTCTTGAAAACTTCTTGCAGTATTCTTGGTAAGACGTGATGGATTCAAAAGTTCTAAGCAATTGCTTCAAGGTGGCCCTCTGAGGAACATCAAATTTAACTCGCTCAACATTTGAAAATGGTAAAGTGACATCCCTGTACTCATTAAACATATGGTAAAGTCGCTGATCAAGACATCCGTTAGTTATCAACTCTCTAGTAAATGTTTCAGTGATCTTACTCACCAGATCGTTATCACTCACATTAGCGTTATAACCATAGACTGCGATGCAACCACGAGGTTTGAGAATCCTTTTTGCTTCGGAATAGAATTTCTCAGGCTCCAGCCAGTGCCAGCCCATGGCACATGTAACAAGATCGACCGACGAGGATTCGACTGGTAGATTATGTGCGTCCCCAATTTCGAATGATACGCCTATTATGTTGCGATGCTTTTCGTTGGCTCTGGCTATTTGAGCTTGGCTTTTGTCATAACCAACGACGGTCTTGAATATAGAAGAGAGAAGAATTGTTCCCTGTCCTGAACCACAACAAACGTCGATTGCGTTTATGTATCCAGAACAACATTGTGTCTCCATATACGAAGATATAATGGCACCCACGTCAGAAAGATACGCAGGACGAAATCGTTCATGCGGGGCAGCACACTGTCCTCCATCGCTATACATATCGATCATGCGGCCGACAGTGTGCTATCCATAAAAGGGAATCTGGACAAGTGTGTGAGCGTTTTTATGGGAGACCCTCTTTATCGTTTAGATATTATGGGCAAAATTTCTGATATTCAAGCAAGTTGTTTTCCTATAGAGGTCTACCATTTTACTCCCAGTTCCCTCTCACAACCCATGGATGGAGCAGCAAACTGCCATGCAGAGACACTAGATTGAGAGCATGACACTGTAGTGCACTTCAATAACTTTAAGCATCCATCATTGAAATGTATTGCATTATATAGTCAGCTACATAGCATTCTTTTGTGACATGCTAATTGTGCCAATCCTCTTTGGACGAACATATCACTTCCAGTTGTTGGACATCCAGTTGTTGGAGGTGTTCATTATCATTGATGATGTCACCTAATACACTGTTCCTCTCTATAAAAGCTACAGATACTTTATTTTGAATGTATACTCAGAAACCAGGATAGAGTGTTTAGTGACATGAGTCGGTCCTCTGGTTGCATACTGTAAAATTTAGCATGCTTCATATGTATAATAATATGTAGCTACTAAATCACTAAAATTTTCAAAATACTAAAGAAAAACTCTTTGTGTGAACTTTCTAAACTGGACCCCGGAGTTCACTTTAGCAAGGTTCCACTGTACTGGTGAATTTTTTTAAATTTGATCTTAGCTCATGGGGAGAAGAAAATAATGTTGCACCCTTGAAAAGTGTATGTAAGCCATAATAGTCCCAGGTAAGGTGTGATTGTGGTGTAGATAAATATGTTTACAATGGGCTGTGTCTATACAATTTGAATTTAACACCTCTTGCATGGGTTCCCTGCCAAAGGTTAATAATGCAAAGTACAGGTGTATCCCTTTTCTTATAGTTATATAGTCAGGAAGCAACAGAAGACTTATAAAAAATATTTATTTTAATAGAAGAATCATATCAAAATCAGTAATCTCACACCTATGGCTTACCCAATTTCCAATGTGGTAAACCCAAACACTTTCTTGTGAAATGAGTCTGGCTCACGAAACATGTAAGAATAAACGTAAGAGTCTACTATTCTTCCACTGCACTTAGCCATTATCTTGAGTGTTTCTTCATTGTATTTAGAGCCATGAGGAACGTCTATTATAATAATAGCATCTGAATCTTTCAAAGAAACATATTTACATAAACTATTCAAAAGCATTCTTGCAACAGACGAGTCATCAGCAAAAAGTGGACCAATCTTCCATCTTTTTTTGACTAATGTTGAGCGAACAGCTCCATAACCAACTATATTACCGCTGGCACTGACAGCTATTGAACAGAAAGAATTTGGAGCGAAAATCCACTTTTTCATTAATGGTAAACGCTCATACACGAACACAATAGTGTCATATTGCATCAATTTGGTGAATATGTTTTTTGATAGTCTCACGATTTCCACTGGATTGCTCGTATCAAAGGATGCATTGCATGGATCAAATTCAATCTTGTGCACCTCCTGGTAAGGTGTATAACCAAACTTTTTGATTAATGGAACATTTTCAAGTCGTGTAGTGCATACTCTGTTAAATTCGCTCACTTGAGCTAGAACTTCAGCTAAGATTTGTGCTCCGTACCCACTGCCCTGATATTCGTTGTCCACCATACCACATCCAAAATGCACATAGTTCGGACTGTACTTTACGAATCCACCACAGCCCACCGTCTTCTCGTCTACTTCGCCGACATAAAATCCAGTCTTATTTGCCGTAAAGTACATTATGTGATCTAATGCTCCGGGTCTACGACCTCGGTCTAACATTCGCTGAATAACTTCTCTTCGTATCTCCTGCGGCGAAGTGAGCATTCTTAGATTCATCTTCCCCGATGTATTTCTTCTCGCAATCGGCAAGCATAAAGTTGGGGGGTTCCGTCTAATACTTATATTTCTTAGCCAAAACATTATTGAAGAAGTGCGAAGAGAGAGCTTCGAGGCTATATATAGGCTAGCGAACAAACTGCAGCATGTTTAGTGAAGTAGTTGTGGTTTTCCCATGACTGGGAACGAGGCTAACTCAGGTATAGCGCATGTACGCGAGCCATGTTCCATATTCTCCTAGTAGTCAGCTACGCTAAGCTATATATCATAGTTCTCAGTGCATGGTTTAAAACCTTGTAGTAAATAGTGGTCGAAGAAAAGTCGTGGAATCAATCTGTTTTCTTTATTTTCGCACAACAACATATTATTACGACACAACACAGCAATTGGAAATAGAGATCCTCTTCCCCGCTCTCCGTCCTCTCTGACGCATGTGCAGAATGCGCTATCATCCGCGTGCGCGAAAATGGATGATGTGGAGAGGAGGGAAGGTGTGGTGGTGATCCACATGAAGCGACGAAACAGACTGACCACAGAGACAATGCAGCAACTCATGGACACATTAGACAGTATAGAGTTGTGAGTCACCTTTGCCTGCCTTGACCAGCAAGCAAACCTAAAACATTGTCACGATTTTCCTTGAAGATGGAGAGATGTCAAGTGTGTCATCACGACAGGAGCAGGAAAATTTTACAGTACTGGGTTGGATATCAATACGGAGACACCACTCAAACAAAATCATCATCAGATTGCCCTTGATATGGATCTGCTACATAAACTGTTGGCTCGTCTCTTAACTTTTCCTGTACCGACAATAGCCGCTATATCAGGTTCCACTGTAACGCATTTTCTATCAATAATTCAATTATCATGGAGCCATACAGGTCATGCATTTGGTGGAGGAGCATTCCTGACACTGGCACATGACATCAGGATCATGAGCAAGGAGAGAGGCTGGTGGTGTGTGCCAGCTGTTACTGCTGGTCTTCAAGTGCCTCTGCCACAGGGTCTTACTTCTCTATTACAGTATGCATAAGCTCACTGTCAACAGACAACTTAGAGATTAGACTGTTAATAGCAGTATCGCCATCCTGGAGGGTAGAAAGTTTGGGATGTACTATTGAGGTGCCTGTTATAAAGGGGTATCTATTAGAATCAGGGTCCCACTGCAGCTATTGGAGTTGCTGTCTCTCGTATACAGAGCTAAAGTTCCAGCTCACAGTCAGAGTCAAGTCATCCTAGCCAAGCGGTTCACTGCAGAAGAAGCACTGACTGCTGGGATCATCCACGAGGTATGCTCTTCAAGCGATCTTATGCAGAAAGCTCTGGAAACTGCTGTAAAACTGACTGGAAAGAGCACTCACCTCCAACTCCACAGAGATACTTTACAAGCCATCAAACGCCAGCTCTATCACCATGCATATTCGTCTCTCAAAGAGGGAATAAGTTTCAAATCCAATCTTTAACACACGAGCTTAAAATATATGTAATAATATAGATAATGAGAATATGACATTGCCCTAAAAATAAATAAATAATAAACAATATCTATATGAAAGCTATGTTAGTTATCTAATCATGCCTATCGTGTTGCTTTTATAAAGGTGAGAGGCATTCTTTCTCCTCATCTGAGAGTGCTTCTGTTGTACTGAGACGAAGTGCTGGAGGAGGTCGCTGAAGCTAATGTTGCTCGGCGGCTTCCGCTTGTTCCTGGAGGAAAAGAAGGAAACGAGAAAAACCTTTGAGCATGCGCACAATAAAACAATTTTCTCGACGCGACGCGTTGTCATGGAAACGACAGGTGCGCGTTATTTGAGTTGTCTCCGATCGCGAAGTGGGAAAAACGGAAGACCAAGATGGCAGCGGAAGGGAAAGAGATCGAGTCCCAGGGAGCAGTAAGCTTTGTTGTCAGCTTCAACGACGTTCCGTCGAAGCCGAGAAGACTGCCGAAAGGTTTGGCGGCAAGAAGAGACCAACAGCAGGCAAAGGCGTCGCTGACGGAACGGAGCATAGCCGACAAGCAGAAGAGAGCCGAGGAGCGTCGACAGGTGAGCGTCTTACGGTAAAGAATGTAGATAAACAGAGGTGTTATGTTTCAAACAGTAGCTAGTGGCTTAGAGACTTTCTGGGGGGATAAAGCGGGCCTATTTCTAGCGTCCTAAGCTCACACAAAAATCGCGACTCTAGCCTTTGATTAGTCACCAATAGAAAAACTCGTTCACGCAATAGAAACTGAAGGAGGAAAAGCTCGAGCGGTTACACCAACTGGAAGAAGAGATGGCTGGACTGGCTAGAAAGATGAAAGCCCACGAAGAAGCTAGCAAGAACTCTTCGAACTCTCTACCCACTGCCACTCCCTCCTCCTTGTCTTCTTCAAAGCCATCAAGAGACTCTGAACCTCAGACTAGTCAAACTGGTACCAGCAATCATGTGACCAATGGCCTTGTCCCCCATCAATGACCCTCTCCTTAAATAATAACACAGGCAATCCATATTTTAGAATGGCATGCTCAATTCAACCTTATTTAACAACGTGGCACTATTTTAATACCACATATTGCGCAATATTATTATTATTATCATCATCACTATTTCTTATATAGCACACTAACTATTAGTAACACTTTTTAGATCTTACAACAATGATTTCTGACTTGTCTATGTGTATGTGTATTAAATTATAGACTGTGTGTGTGTGTTGAGATAATGATTGGTTTAATTTGATTGAAATTCCCACATGAATACAGGTATGGAGGTAATGTTTATACACCTCCCTATGCTCCACCTGCTTGTGTGCACCTCGTGATTCGTGCTTGCTTGCTGCTTTGGTGACCAAAGCAAGCTATGTAGTATGTTGTAGTACATACATACATATACTCTGCACACTGTACTTTGCATTATTACTACAGCTATAGCGTATATTTCCAGACATGCTGATGTAGCTGGTGAGCACTAACATACATAGTGCCGCGACTCTAGAAATGTATGTGATTGAATAGGTCTCCAAGGTTTGTGTGAGTGTGTCCCTGTTGGCTCCATCTCTGTCTCATTCACCCCTGTGACAGGGCTCAATATGTGAAGAACAATAGATTGGTGTGTGTCTGTGTGTTGTTATTATACTGGGGCAGGAAGTGTGGTTGCGAAGAAGCCAACATGGACTCCATTCAGCTAGCTGGTACACACCCAACCCTACACAATGTACACATACATACCTAGCAGCCTATATACGATGGCGACGATGTATGTACTAGGCATAGTATCATATATTATGCCTTTGCAGTTTCAGTGTATGCTGTTACAGTGCTTGCTTTCAAAACAGTCTGAACTTTCTAAAATGCATGCAGTGACAACACTGGGCCACTCAGGAATGCAATTAATTCACTCCCACAATGCTCACAAACTACATACTACGTATATGATATGTAGTTTGATATAAATGAGCCAAGTGTGTAATAATAATACATTGTATGATGAGTTTTTATACTTAATACTAAGTTTAGTTATGTGGTACACGTGTGTAGAAAGTCTTAATGCAACAGTGAGTCAATTTGAGCACTGCCTTGCTCAATGGGCATAACCATTATACATACATACAGTATAGCTATTATGCCCATGCCCATACACATCTGAAAGATCACTTCATGCATTGCATTTAACTAGTATTATATTATAGTGGTTACAGACTCTTGAAAGTAAAGTTTGCAATGAAGGATGTTAGAACCTGGTGATTTATATGCTGATTCTCAATAGCTCAGTGTTCCACAGATTCTCTCACACACTACTTGTTAGCTGTTGCCAGACAACCTAAATTTCAAAGTCCCGTTTCAAGCCAAGAGAAGGGTGGAGCTGATTAAATCAAAGATGGAAGGGGATCATGGCTAACAAGAGTTGCAAGTAGTTTATCTAGGTGTATGCAGTGTCTGGCTCTCTTTATCTCAGCTAATAAGACAATGCTGAGGTAACAGTGTGTTAGTTTTTAACAGTTTACACAGCTCTCTATCACTAACCATTTATGTCCCACCCACTAGTAAGTCTAGGTGGAGATGGACACCTTGAGATAGTGTACACTGTATATACATACATAATATTAGCCAAGATGTTTACAAGAAAGAAGAAAAGGGAGAGAGTGGGGGAGGAGGTATAGCAGGTAGAACAATAGAAGGAGAGAGTCTCACTTATCGCTTGACTTGCTTGACTGCTGTTGGACAACAGAGATGGCAGGAGGCACGCAACCTAGTCTCTCTTTCAGAGTATTGAACGCTGTGCTCTGTGGCAGGAGCATGAGTAGTCCATAGAGTGTCCTCACCAGCGCTGCATGCTGCCCGGGATCCAGCAACTGGAGTCTCATGAATGCAAAGATAGGAGACTCCAGCAACTGGACCAGTTTGTCTATCTCCTTCAATGTGCTGGCCGTGATTTCAATGTTGACAAACTTCTGAACGAGATCGGCCGAGTGTCTGTAGTTTTGTGAGAGAAGACAGAGAGCCAGTGTGGCCACTGGGTTATGACACCAGCTGCGATAGAGTGTTGTGAAGAGACTCCAGCTCTCCTGTGTTGGAAGAAAAACCAAAGATGTCAGTTATAAAGGTTTGAGTGGGCAAAACTAAGCTAATGCTAACTGGATAAATGTTAAGTTGCATTAGAAAGAGGTTTAATTGTAGCGTCATTGCTACTATGTACATGCATACATAATATACCAGAAGATATTTTAAAATATACAGTAACTCTACTGCACATAATACTAAACAAGACCACACCCACCGGGGTCTCCAATTGTTGTAGCTGGAGTCTGAGTCCGTAGAGTTCAGTGGAGGTGAAGAGGATCTGATTGAGGACCTGTACCATGAGAGAGGCAAAGGCCAGGTTCTCCTCAGTGTTCAGTATCTCTGCCAGCGTACAGTAGACAGCATGAGCATCCACATACACACACAGTTGTCTGTGTGGGAGTAGTGAGAGGAGAGAGAATAAAAGTGGATTGTTAGAGAAAAGAGTGAGTGTGTATGGTGTGTATTAGA
>JAODVQ020528512.1:0-23769 GCA_025400075.2 Phenganax stokvisi
TTTTATACCAATTCTGGTATCTTTGTAATGGTTGAATTAAATTAAATTAAATTATTATTATTGCTCCTTGATACAATCACTTTAATTTTCTAAATTCCAATGATAAAACCTTATTGTTGTTGAATAATGCCGACTCTTGCTCATTTTATCTTTGAAACTTTTAAATAAAGGAATAGCAATATAAGACAATGAATGTTAAATAAATTTGCACACGCACGTTTTATTTTAGTTTAATTTAAGCACGACTATTTATAGCAATGCCTTTTTTTACGTGGGAATGCTGATAATAAAGTTGTTTTTGTTGTTCATTTGTAATTTTGTTTTAGTACTTTTGAAGAAAAAATTCTCCGCAGCCCATTATCTTTTCATCATCATCAGATGCTTGTTTGGCCCGAATTTGGCCTTGAGTAAGCATTTGAAATATTTTGCTACAACAGAGCACGCCGTTAATGCGACCGCCATTAGCCCAGAATATATTGGTCGTATTAATGAGGTGGTCGTATAGCGGTGTTCCATTGTATTTGTAATTGAGATTAGTGCCATAAAATTTGTCGCGCTGTTAAAACTTCAAATATCTGTTTTATCTGCACTGATGTGTTGGTCGACTTCTTAAAGCGTCTCAAACCTTTTTGAATTGTAAATCTTAAACCAATACAATCCATACAACATTAGTATGATTTAATATCAATATGCATTTTAATACATTTTAAAAAACCACAAATGTTTGGTCAGTGTTTTCCGGAGAAAATCTACCATCTACTTTACCCTTCCTATGCTGACTACAGTTATACAAAACACAGTTCGTAATTTCTTGAGTGTGGTGACTTGTTACATTAGAATTTGTAATAAAAAATATTCAAGGAAAATATGTTTGTAGACAAGCAATGTCAGAACCTAAAATGCAGTTGGTCATAACTGTTCGGCTTTCTCAAGGACAACAGCCCAGTCTTTCTTGGCTGTCTCCAGCAAGGGACTCAGGTAGTCGGTAGCTTTTGTGGTGGACAGGTTTTTTAACTCCGAGATGACTTCTTCAACATCGCTTTTTAATGCTGACCACTCACCTTCTAAGCTTTTGGCAGCGTTTACGACGGTCGGAATTGCCTTTAGCAATCCATCAATCTGACGTTTAACAGCGTTCAACACCCTGATTTTTTGCTTATCCTTCGCTAATTCTTTTTCCACGTCGTTCTTCTTACTTTCCTGTTTCTTCAGGTCTATTGCTTCACCTGCAGCAAGCCAACTTCCAACTGCGATGAGACCTAGGTCACGACCAATGGCTTTATTGATTGCGGCAAGCTCATTTTGAAGTGCTCGCTTGTCTGCATTATCTCCAATCAACTTTTTCTGGGCTTCGTTGAAATCTTGCTGAAAGTCTTTCATGTCCTCGCTTAGCATTGATTTCAGCTTTGCTACATTGGCCACCACAGCCTTTGCATGACTAATCACCACATCAAGATTGCTCACGAGAACGTTCAGAGTTGTCATGATTTCATTTTTTGCTTTCTCTTCTCCTTTCTTCATTTCGTCGATCAACAACTGTAATCTATCCCATCGTTTCAAGAAAACCTTGGAGAAATGTATAGTATCCTTAACTGTTTCGTGAATCTTTGGTTTAACACTGTCTCTCCAGAATTGCGCATGTTTCCTTGACAATTTCTGATGATCTGGGAGTTTTTCTATTTCAGCAATATGTTTGATATCCCCTTGTTGGAGAACGCATTGAACGTAGTTGGCGACAACAACATTTGAATCTATAACTCCTTCAAGTTCACTTGCAAGTTTTGAATTCGATAGCTTACCTTTCATTGCCATCTTAGAATTTAGTTCCACTCAAAGAAAAGAAGAAACTGATCTGTTTTGACATATTTCAGGCTAATGGATTATTCCTTTTGACTTCGTGCATGCATCGGATGACATGATTACGGTGGTGACCGCCAAATCATATCCGAAACAGGCGTGGCTTCAGCGAGATTGCTTCGGGTGGGACGTAGAATAGATAAAATATCCTCGTCATGCAGGATATTGAAAAGTTATCCCGCAGGATCGATCTAGTGTTGCTGCTTAACTTCTATGTTTTTCGAGAAAAAAACTTTTGCTGTTGAGAGCACAGTTTACAGTATCCTGTTGCTTTCAAGTAAGACATCAAACTTGGTCGTGGCTGTATAGGAAAATTTTATACGGCAGTTTTCCAAATATAGCTTAGACTACTGCGACAAGTCAGCTCTAATTAAGCGTCATCTTCTTAAATTGTTGCAGTCAGACCTGCGCTAGAATCGTGCATGCTCATCCACTTAAATCATGATGAAGCATGACTGACAAATTTGAAGCATGACTGCACTGCGTGTTTATGCCAAGAGCAAAAACAGATGTGCCAGTAGAGTCATTACTCGAGCAGTTCAAAATTTCTTTAGACATTACAAATTTTTCTTGAGAAATGTACCGTACGTGGCTCGGAGGTGCCATATAATCCCATCAATATGCTTATCTCACCACATTTTTGGAAGGTCATCGTTATATATATACTTTGTTGCTCCGCTTATTTCCAATTTGAAGCATATTCGAAACTAAAATATTTATCTTTGATTCAATATAATTCAGAATTTTAACTTATAACTCAGAATCCTGACAAATAACTCAGAGTTTTAACTTACAACTCATAATTTTAATTTATAACTCAGGCTATATGTGCACACGGTAACGTTTTTGAGCGTTTTCATTTGTGTTTTCACGGGAAAATGGATGCAAACACTAACAATGTAGGACAGAGGCTGCAGCTAATCTAATGTCATGAAAATATTTTCTCTTGGAAAATGTGAACTAAGGCCCCGTTTACACTATACCGGATTGCTATCGGAGCAGGTCAAATTTTGCAACTATCGATGCTCTGTAACATTGTTTAACGGTAATGACACAGAGAAATATACAAAATCTGTCAGCCTAGTGATTATCGCTCCTTAACAGCGAACGAAAATGCCGTGACGGGTGAATCCGGTATAGTGTAAACGCAGCCTAAGTGTTAAAACGATAAACGAAAAACAAACGTGGAAACGCTTGAAAACGGCGCCCGTGTGCACGTAGCCTCAGAACAATTGTTTTGAGACGGAAGAAGCTTATTTAGATTAAGTGCCTCATAAGTATATTAGGCATGAAAGAAAAGCTATTTCCATTAGATATAATGTCAACTATCCCATCAAGTCCAGGGCGTGACTGAAGGAAATAATAGAGAGAATTCTTTTCAAAAATCTTTTTGAACTCTTTCAATGTCTTCACTTATAAATATTGAGGAAGCGAGTGATGAAAAACAGGAGCTGCATACTCCAATACACACGGAATACAAGCGCAATAAACTTGTATTATTTCTTTCACAGGGACTTTGGCACTTTATCTTTCACTTCTCTATCCTCCACCATTACACAAACTCGTGATTAGACTGTGCTAGAAGCCTAGAACGTGATTCACTTAAAAACAAATCTTTTTTGGTTATATATTTCCTGTTTTTCCAGAAGAGGTTTGGTCATCCAACACGTTTCCGCTCATTTGTTTCCGTAAATTTAATCTTAAAGGTACTTTTGGCTCAAAATTAATGCAATTAAAGAAACCCTTTACCGACCAGTTTCATGCATATTTTATCTTTACTTCAACTTCAGCTGTCAAAATGACGGAAAAATGGCGAGCATAAGCTCCCTATGCTTCATCAGTTGCATCTTCTAAGCTCCAACAGAAAACTCGTTTTCCTCATTTTTCAAATGTGACATGAAAGCTCGTCCATTTTTGATATAATGAGTATTAAAAATCATTGCAGAGGTGGAAACAAGTTTGCTCAAGCAAGCACGGTTTTAGCTGATTGCGGCCAAAGAATCTTAAACCCTCTTGAATTGTATATTTTAAACCAGTAGAACCCATATATTCTCAACATGATTTAATACGTATTTTAAGACATCCTCGTCAGAAAATTAAAATTGTCCGGCGGGGTTGATCTAGTGTTGCTAGTTTTCTTCCTTGTTTTTAAAAAATGTTTACTAATCCAATACGTTTGCGCTCATTTTTTTCCGAAAATTTGAATTGTAAGAGTTCTTTTGGCTCATAATTAATGGAAATTTGCAATTATACACACTGCTTTTTGTTTTGAACTCGTGGTAGTTTACAGCAAGCACAGTTTGCAATATCCCGTTGCTTTCAAGTAAGATGTCAGATGTCGGTTGTCGAACTAGGAACATTTTGTCTGGCAAACTTATTTCCAAATATGGCTTAGACTATTGCGATAGGTCAGCTCTGATTTAGTGCTCTCTTTTTAAAGCTTCGCGATTTAACAAAAACAAAAACACTCCTCTTGCAGAGTTGTACGATACGGTGGCTCGTTTATAATGTCCTTCTCTAACGCTAAATTGATTCTTGCTCACAAAGATGTCCTGGACGCCTCAGCTTCCATTCAGACCTATGTGGCAGCAATCCTGAGACAAACTGATATAAAGCTTGATCAGCTTCCTGATCTAGCAACTCATCAAAAAACCGCGCGAAAACATGCTGAGCTATGGTCAAATCAAGTATTACCAGCCATTGTCAGCACGAACGCCGACATAATTGACTATGCCAATAACTTTGTTGCATTTTACGACACTCTCGAAAAACTAGCTAGACAGATCGACAAAGGAAATACAACTCAAGCGAAGAAATTTGCTGAAGGACTGGTTATCCTAAGAAATAACATCAGTCGCAAAGAATTACTTGCTAAATCCATACAGACTCAACTTGATGATTTCAAAAGCAAACTCAATGTAGACTATGACGTTTTTACAAAACAAGCAGCAGCAGCAACAAAAGTGCTTGAGGGCACCGACGGTGAACTTGAAAAAATAAGCAACGAAATCGACTCGGTTAATTCGCAGCTCAATAGTTACATCGAAGCGATGTCAGGAGGGGCAGTTGGTATGGTTGGTGGAATCGTCATGATTCTTGTTGGCTCGTTTGCTACGATTGAAACGGCCGGAATTTCCAGCGGTTTAGTAGTGGCTGGTACCGGGTTACTCGTAGGTGGCATTGGAGCTGAGATTACAGGAGGTGTGGGGTATGGCCTAGCAATTGAAAAAAAGAAGAATTTACAAGAATTGCTAGCCAAGGACAAGCAAGGCATTGGGATTTTGAAACATATCACAAGCGTTCTGGATGGGTTTGTAAATCAATTGGACAGCGCAATTAGGTCGGCTGGCATTCTTCAACAACAGTGGAACCTTCTTTCTCGTAACTTGGATCAAGTAATAACCGATCTTGACAAAAATCCAGGATTGTTGGGATTGGTTGCCATGTTAGACAAGGCGAAAGAAGATTGGCAGAACGCGTTAGATTTAGCAAAACGAATGCAGCCACGTGGTGCTATACCTGTAAAAGACGTTGGAAACATTATGGATGTCATCCACAAAAATCAGAGACCACAACAGTCGCCCTAAAGGTCACTGCCGAAGATTGGTAGTCTAAACTCTATTGTTAATATCAAACGTTACTCTTGAACTTTACGTACTAGTTAAACTAATTGCAAACATTCATTGCCAAACACTATACATGGACAATAATTTGTGGTGCTATTGTCGCTTAATTTGTATTTCTTTCGCTTTGTTGATAAGGTTGTGCGTTCAAGGGAAAATATGGATGACTTCTATACAATGAATATTTTGTAAATGTTTCAGATTTTCTAGTTGGAAAAAATTCCATGGTTGTGCCCACTTCCAAACTTTGGAAATCATTTTGGTAATATGGAAATTCTATAGAAAACTGTTGGCATTATTACTCCGGCGTGTAGCGCCAGGAGTCTTGAATTTCACTGAATGTTGCCTTAAAGCAAGGACTTGTACTATTTTGATTATTATGTTCATAAATTCTAATAAACATAGAAATTAACCAAGGCCTATCGAATGCATCGACTGTAATCAATAGCAACAGAGACATTGAGCGTTTGGAGAAATCATTTAGGTTAGTTCACGAAGCGTTAGCGAACAAAAAGATGTATCACATAAGTCACGACCGATGCCAAAGCAGTCTATTAAAACAAGGGGCAGGATTTTTCAAGAGTCTTGGCATTTTGGATGGGATTGGTTGTGTGACAGTCAATGAGGTGGCAGTGCGAAGAAAAATCGTTTGTTTTGCTGGCCATGTCTACTATTTAGTTCAATTAAGTAAGTTTTCAACTTGGACATTTTTATGGTATGTAAACATGCATAGTTTTACTAGCAACCAGTGTTGTAACTAGTCGAGTCAAAGACTCGGACTCGAATTGACTCGAGTTGCGATTTTTTCCGACTCGATCTACTCGAGTCCATCGCTATGAAATGACTCGACTTGACTCGAGTCATCAATTGCAAAGACTACTTGGACTCGTCTCAATAAAATGCTTCTTCTACTGACTCGAGTCAATTTCACTCAATAACCAAGAATTTTGAGAAATTTGCTGCCTCGTATGTCATATTCTTCAAATTAAGCTAAAAATGTAACGAATGTTTGATGGCGTTTGCAGGGTATGCCGAGATGCAAACCCTTATAAGTAATAAATTTTTTGGCCCGGTTTCCATGGTGTCTTAATTTAAAACTCAACTCAATAAAAATGTTTAACTCGACTTGACTCGTTACTCAGTTTTTGGATGACTTGGTGCAACACTGCTAGCGACTGCCAGAAGCATGGAAAATCGCTGTCTCACCAGACTCACCTGAAGCCGTGATGGAGGCCTACAAGGAACGGAAGGTTTTTGACTCACGCAAGAGCGTACATACTGTATTTTCAAGGGCAAGGCGAAAAAAAATGGAGAGGGGTATAATGAAGAAGTAAGGCTGAAAAGGGAAATATTAAAAAATATTGGGGAGGCTTGTTTTGTTCTTAGCCAAGCAGGAGCTTGCTTTCAGGGACCATAATGAATCTAGAACCGCCTTAATTAGGGTAATTATAGAGAACTGTTAAAGGAATTTGATAAGTTAGACTCCTTGTTTGATCGCAGATTGCATGGTAGGCGTCAGCAATCAGAGAGACCAAATTCTGGTGCAGTTTTTACTGGTGTTTCCCTTGAAGTCCTAAACGACTTTGTTGAATGCATTAATTTTGTTATTCATGGTCAAATTGATGCCGAAGTTCGGCAATGCCACTTTTTAGCATTCAGGTTGATGAAACAACTGACATTCCTGACAAAGCCCAAATTACTGCTACCATTCGGATGACCATAAAGGGATGTCAAGATTTTCTTTTTAAATATTCTCTATTTTGTGCATACAGTAAAATAGTCCAGAAAGAAAAGCGCATCTAAATTCACATGGCATTGACATTCCAAACCGAGGTGAAACCAGACATGTAGTTTTACACAAATCGAGTGCCATATGTGCTATTTTCATTTCTGATGATATTTTAGTTACGGCTTTACCAAAATTTTGTGTAAGTCTGCAGGGCTGGACTGATGAGATAGTCAGTAAGACTGATGGTCTTCTTCACTGTCTTGAGTCCTATATGTTTTGTTTTCTTTTAGAACTTTATTATAAAATTTTAGAGAAACCTACCATTTTAAATACAGTTCTTCAAAATACTGCTATGGATCTTACTTATGGTATTTAGAAAATTAAACATTTTGTAAGCAATGATCTTAGAAACTAGGCTGCCTTTAATTAGTTTAATAGTTGTTATTCTGCAGCTGAAAGGAGAGTAGGTGCCCGCCCCCTACCAGAACATGTGAGAGGCATAATAATTATAAACAAATATATTGAGGTCATGCTATGAACGATTTAGTGATGCTGAAAGCTTTTCATTTCTTGATTTAGTTAATCAAAATTTTTTACACAGTGAAAAAATGCTGTTCCTGAAATAGTCCAACAGCTAAGAGAGAAGTATGGGCCTCTTTTTGATACTTCTAAGCTTGACAGCCAGCTTCAGTTTGTATATCGAGACCCAGATTTTCTTAAGGAAAACCCCATGGAACTTTTGGACAATACTTAATGTATCAATATACAGCACTGTATCCCAATATTTGTAAAATTACTGAAAATGAACGTGTTTGTGGCTGTCAGCACGCTGCATTACTTCAGCAGAAAGATCTTTTTCATGCTTAGGCAGAGTTAAATCGTGTCTTAGGAACTCGATGGGGGATCAATGCCTTTCATCTTTATGCGGAGCATCTATACACAAAGACATCTTAAAGGACAAAGAGGACAACAAAAAGCTGCATCACTGTGTACTCAATTTCCAGTATGTATATACGAATTCTTTACTTCGTTGCACCAGCAAAATTTGTAAATTGATTTATTTTAATTCTTCTTTTAATCTCATAATGTAAGATTTTTTCACTTATTCTTAGTTTATATTCAATCTTACACTGCTAATAATAACCATAAGAAAGTTTGTTTCGAGCAGCATTTTAAAGTGTACGGAGTATTTTTATGATGCATGCCTTACAGGACACGCAGTGTTTCAATTCTATTTCAGCATCTCAAGGATTTTTATTATTAATCTGACACTTCTAACAATCGCTGTGAAGAATGCTCTGAGCTAGATTAAACTTGCATCTACGGGCTCCAGTCCCACCGCTTTCTAGTAAAAGTCGTTGAACTATCTTCTGGCCTTGCCTAACTTGAAAATGTCCTTGTTCATTGCGGCGCTTGAAGTTTGTAGAGGTACATAATAGATTATTGCATTTTATGGCTTTTCCTGTTTTTCCATTAAGAAGTAAAGGATTAGAAGTCGACTGGGGTGACATGAAAAATTGAGCAATTTCATGTTCATGAGATCTCCCAAATAGTCACCCGTTTTTAACCAAACTTCTCTTATCGAGGAACGAAGGTGAATGTCTGGCGCCTTATGTAACCAGACTGCTCAATAGACAGGGAGAGGGGGGGGGGGTGGTGAGTGAAAGGGTTAGAAGTCAACTGGGATGACGTGAGAAATTGAGCTACTTCATGTCCACGAAATATCCCAAATAGTCACCCATTTCTAACCAATTTCCTGTTTTTGAAGTGTGAAGGAGAGTACCGGGTCAGCTTCTTAGTTTTGATGCTGTCCACGTCGGAATCACACACGTTGACGATGGACATGTATCGTAACATGGTTTTGTATATACTAAACAGCACTCATATTTCCTAGGCATGCTGATAGCCCTGACATTGGGTGAAGCAGCCAATTTATTATGGAGTTTCGATGAATTTATATAGGTTCTGCTGCACAGATCTCAAAAGATTAACTTTCAGATACTCTGAATCGCCCAAATTAGATGTGTATAAATATGAATAGACAAGAGTCTCAAAAGGCTGTTTTCTACGAAGCCCTGTTAAGGACATTATTGCCTGCAACAATATATTCTGTCACAAAACAAAATTTTGATGTCGCGAAACAAATTTTTAATGACGCAAAAGAAAGGAAGTGGAAGTGATCGTTAAGGCCATTTTCCAATACGGCCGTTTTGCCCGCGCAAGGGGAGCGCACAATTTTGAACAAGATCTGTTGTTGATTGTCCGCTCTTGATTTCGCCTACACGCGGAGAAACTTCTGTTACTCTTAAGTTTAGAGTAATAGCAGAATCAGAAAGAGTACATCAGTCAGAAGTTTCTATAATATCGGTAAAATGATACAAATTTTATCCTATTTCCGCTTCTGTGCAGTGATAAAATTTCCTTAAAATAATCCCTGGTCTTAACTTTCGTGGGGCCAGTTGTTCGAATGATGGATTAGTTGACCAGTGGATCGGTGGATAAATCTTCTATCCAATGGATAGTTATTCATTGAGTAAAAATGCGTTGCACGAAGTCCGTATAGCCGGGCAAATAACTATCCGTTGGATAGACTTAAATTTAACTGGATAAAACCGGATTTTCCTAAAATTTCTTACCTGTTTCCACGGATTTTTTAACTTATATTGTAAATTCAGTGATAGAGCTTGTATCTATTTTGCAAAGCAGCTTTATCGTTGTTGTTGCATTGTTTTTTTCAGCTGTTGTTGACGTTGTCAAGTTGGTATGAATTTCATAACATATTTCATAAGTTTGTCTATTTCAGGCCAAGAATATAGTGTTATTCTGTTCCAAAATATAGTTGCTTTAGATTTCCCATAGCCTTGCACACAGTCAAAACAATTTAAGGACAATTTCTCTCAAGTTTAGTTGGTTAATTTAAGCAGTGAACTCAATATATACATCTGGAACGATAAGATAACATCGAGCAAAAAGTGAAGCTGGCGAAAAAATCACGACATATGTATTCGTCATTGTATTCGTCACCCCCACGAACATTTCCAAAATTTTCCACAGTTGAACCATGGTATTAAATCCAGGGAGTAAACCTCTTTAAATTGTGTTAAAGTCTCTATAAACTCTCTGTAAATTGTCTGTAAATTCTCTATAAATGAGCTGGATTATCTGTTAATATTATGAACACAGACTTTCAATTTTTGACAACTCGTATTTGTATTTCCGCCATGATTGTTTTTTGTTTTTTCATAGCAGGTCGTTTTTAGCTTAGATCCGGTTTACACTGTCAAAGTTTCTGTGATCTATTTCTGACGCCACATAGGTCTCACCGGCGATGAAAATTACCGCAGACGGACACTTGTTTTTGTTTGCAGGCAAATAAAAATTCAGCAAAACGATTTACACTGAGTGCCTATCTTTGACTATTTCTTTGGATTATTTTGCTTCGCAATGGTTTTTAGGTATTGTTAAATGATAAATATGTGTTTTTCAAAACTAACTCGGTAGGAGTTATAAAAGTATTTTGGATATAAAATTTCTGATTGAGCAATTAAAATGCTTGCACCTAATCCAAAACTTCGGATATCTTTCCCTTAAACAAGCCTCTGCAGTTCCTAATAAACATACGTTATCATGTGTGCAAACATATTGTTGACTTTCATGATCATCATTTTTTGAAGCACTTGCAAGGTTTAAACATCAAACAGGCTATTAAAACGTCACAAGAAGAAATAAGTCCTGGCTTTTGGCGTTCGCCTGCGCTGGAAAAGTGGTTTTAGTGAATGGAAAATGGCTGGCCTTAGCTACGAAAGCAGTGGGACAAAATTGTCGAAACATTGGGTCGTGAAATGTGTAATGAATAGCTTCCTGCGTTCATTTTATGAAACCATATTGTTTCAAGTCAGTGGTACTGTGAGATGAAGATGTTCGTTTGCAGTCAGTGTCAAGAGAGTGTTGAAACATCGGGTGGTAAAATATATCTCTTTTCGAGTTAGACAGCAGCTACATTTGTTTTGCTAAACCCGAATAATGATAATGACACTGGATAATGTGAGCGAATGAATTGATGATAAAGGCATAAGATTAGAATGTTGATGACTTGGACCGTCAATCGTAATTGACTTGCAAATGCAAAGTTAGTGGAGTCACAACTGTCAAGTGTCACCATGTCACAATAGAATTCACTTGAATCGTCTACAAAGTGTATATAAAAAGAAGGCTTCGAGAAATTGTCCTACTGTTGTACTTTCAATGCCTGCACTTACACGTAAAAGACTGATAGCAAGGTGTATACTTTACGATATATTTGTTGCATGCATGCACAAATTTTTCGCTCCTAAGTATTCAGAACAGTTTCCCACAGCAAAACTGCACGACAAAATGCTATTAAATTATGCGTGTGGCTAGCCTAGTGTTCAGGCATTGAAATTATAAGAACAGGCTAATTTCTAAAGACCGTCTATACGAGCAAATAAAATGTGACAATTTCTGCGTGACAATTTTTATTTGCTCGTGTAGACGAGCAAAATTGAACAATTTTGTGTGGCATATGCATTTGCCGAAAAGCTGGAGTGCTAGCTGTTATGTGCCAAAGAAAAATTGTCACATATTATTTGCTCGTGTGGACGAGGCTTAAAAGATATTTCACTCAAAGAAAGTTTGCAAGATTTTCTAGCTTTCAAAAGCCTATCGATCTTCCCAGGGAATTTTTCGCTTTTTCTCCGAACTTTTTGGACTCTTTTTGCATCTTCGCTTATACATATTGCTGGATTCTCGAGATTTTTTTTGGACTTTAATCAAATCCTCGGAAATTCGAATTTTCCTGGACTTTTTCCAACTTTCAAAGTTTTTTTCCCTGGATTTTTCGGATATTCCGTTGTCGTCCGGACTTTTTGCAAAGTGTACGAGATTTTTCGAGTGAAACATTCGTCGAGTGTTCTTTTTTTATATACAATGTATGATTTGATTACTCCTACAGGGCAGCAAGGAAAATTACAGCCTGTTTTCCTCTTGGCGGAATTTTTTGCGACGAACATAAATCTACCAAACTGATTGGCTAGCAAAACTTAGTTCCCTCTCGAAGCGAAGCTATCACGTTGCTAGATTTATTTTCCACACGGAAAATCCGCCTAGTGGAAAACAGGTTTAAAAATGACTACAGACGGCAATTAAGTAAATTTTAACGGCAGTGTTACGAAACGCAGATCTGGTCAGCGTTTATTCGCTTAATAATTATGGTATACTTTTACAGACGGCCGTTACCACCAAAAATACAACGCGCGTGAATCAAATTGAGATGACTTGAAATGATTCATGGAAATTAGAAATGATTCATTACATTTTGAAGTGATTTAACAATACAAAGTGAAATGAATTGATAAGATCTGAAGTGATTTACTTGAACTTGAACGGAATGCTCTCATTACATTTGATTTAATAAAACAACGAGAAATGATTTGACCAGTTCCAACATATTTTAACATAGAGTATTCACATGAAACAGCACGTTTTGAAACGAATTAACGAGATGTTAAATAAATTAACAAGTGTCGAAGTGAACTAACTATATACAAGATAGATTATCAAGACATGAAGTGAATTAACAAGTTTTGAAGTGAATTCAGATGCTTGCACTTTTATATCGTACTTCCTTTGCGTGCAAGAGATGAAATTCATAGTAAGGTAATTTGGTTTTTTGCAGCCAAATAACTCGATTTTGGCTCTTTAATTTTTTGTTTGGCGTATTGGCTCTACTTTAGCTTTTCTACCAAGTGATAGAAATTTGCACTACATTTTTGATTAATTTTTGAAATACGAAACTTAAATGATAAATCAACATGTCTAAAACTCTTTATATGTTGATTTATGATTTAACTTCCGTATTTTAAAAATTACTCTAAACTTTAGTTAACATCTGTCGTGACAATACATACCCGTGTGATGGTTTAGGTGCAGACGTTGCTGGCGAACGCTTATGGCTTCCCTGGTTTCTTCGATCCAGGTCTTAACCCATGCAAATCTACAAACAAGACCTGACCACCAAAAAGTCTGCAGTTTATCACACTGACTCATCTGATCAGCGAAAATTAACATACTTTGACTTTAACCGACCGGCGGAGACTAACAGGCCAACCACACAAATGACTCAGGGTGAAAATAAAAAAAATTTTTTCTTTCAAGATACACGAGCTCACTGTTAGAGATCACTGCTTGGCCATCCGATAGCTAATGAGGTTCGGGCCATCCTGACCGCCCCTAAGTCATGCCATGCCTCTAGGGTTAGGTTCCTGCACAGGCTGCGCGCAGTTCCTAAGCTGTTAACCTTGACTACTAAGTAACCATACTAAAATTTCCTGTCACTTGATGAATAAACCAAAATAGCGCCAAAACGCCAAACAAAAAATTAAAAAGCCAAAATTGAGTTATTTGGATGCAAAAAAACAAGTTACCAAACTCTGAATTTCAATGCAAACTTAAAAAACATACGTAAAAAAGACAAATTTCATCTCTTGGACGCAAAGGAAGTACGATACAGAAGTGGAAGCATCTTGTTAATTCACTTCAAAACTTGTTAACTTCACTTCACGTCTTGATAATCTATCTCACACATTGTTAATTCACTTCAAAACTTGTCAATTCATCTCACATCTTGTTAATTCATTTCACATCTTGTTAATTCGTTTCAAAACGTGCTGTTTCATGTGAATACTCTATGTTAAATTATGTTGGAACTGATCAATTCATTTCTCGTTGTTTCATTAAATCAAATGTAATGAGAGCATTCCGTTCAAGTTCAAGTAAATCACTTCAGATCTTATCAATTCATTTCACTTTGTATTGTTAAATCACTTCAAAATGTAGTGAATCATTTCTAATTTCAATGAATTATTTCAAATCATCTCAATTTGATTCACACGCGTTGTATTTTTGGTGGTAACGGCCGACCATAATACTTACTTGTAAGATTTGGTCAAGTGTTGTCCCTGTGCAAACCGTCTCGTGTAATGTCTTGTTTGTATAGCCATATCATATTAGCAAGGATACAAAAAAATTTCTGTTCGCCATAGATATCTTGTAGAGTTAGTGTCCATGTTAAGTTTAACTTAGTCTAGGTTAAGGAGTGTTCGGCATACCAACTTCCCTGCTCCAACTGCATGCGTGGAATTTAGTGTAAAATAAATAAGTGAAAATTATTTCGAGTTTGTGGAAAATCAAAGATTCCGAGAACGTCATCATATCCTCGTCTAAAGCACAGCAAAACCCTAAAGCCTGGTAACAACTAAATTCACCTCATAGGCGTACGGGCTCTACAATTTTTTGGGGGGGGGAGGTGCGAGCCCTAGTGGAGGATCTGGGGGACTTCTCCCCTAAAACAATAATTTTGAAAATTTGGGTCTATTTGTGGCATCTGAGGCCATTTTTGAGGGACAAATTGAAAGTAGAATAAAGCAAAAACTGCATTGTTTTAGGCACGCAATTGATCAACTAGAGCAAACGTCATAAGTCCTCTTGAGTAATTACAAATAAAAGATCAATGTTATATCTTTCATATCAACAGGAATTTAATTTGATGGACGTGGTTGCGGCACAAACTAAATATATGATGCTAGGCGATTCATTATGACGAGTAATAATGTCAAATAATTAATTATAAAAAGTCATGAAGATGATCTTGTATGATTAATACACCATATAGTTTTCAAATGAGCACTTACATGTACAACTGTTATCAAGAAAAAAACACCCTAAAAATCTCTAGTTTTGTTTCTTAAAATAGTTCTTCAATTTTTCCTTCTAACCAAGATTTGCCCGACAACTCTATTTTGCCCAACGATTTTCGGGGGAGGGATGCACGTGCCCTCCTGTGCCTCCCCGGAATGAGATTTAAATTTGATAATTTGTACAGCAAATACACTCCATAAGTATGACTAGATTTGTTTTATACAACTGCTGTTAGGAAGATATATTTCATCGTATCGAAAATAACCCAAGTTTTACTTAAAATGGTTGGTTTTCTGTCACAAAAAGGCAAATCTCGTTTTTGTATTGCTACTCAAATCAAAATGTTTATGGCAATAGCTGCTTGAGTAGCTTTCTACATAGTAAAATAGGTAATTTAACAGTGTTCTATCTAACCGGCAGGGGTGACAAGTGACGAAGTAAATGTACTTCGTTACTACTTAAGTAGTTTTTTTGGGTAGTGGGTAGGTAACGAAGTAAGTTTTTTCAATACGACTTTCTACTTGGAACGAAGTCATTTTATAATGTAAAGTTTTACTTCGTTATTTTTGTTTTCTCCCAAGTTTTTTCGTTACTTTTTTTAGCTTTTTCCATGAAAATATAACATAAACGCAGAAGTAAATTGAACTACGGTAGTTGCAACCTTGATGGATTAGACCATTTTATTCTATTCATGTATGAAGTGCATCATAATTGTTGATTCGCAGTTCGCAGACGACTGCCTGTGGGTTTCTTTTGCGCGCATTCTAATATTTATATTAATTATGTATTGATTAATGTTCAACTTGAATCTAGTCTCGGAAAATAAATTTACAAAACAATTGCCCTCCCCCTATTTTTACAGTTAACATTTGATTGTACTTTCACTTTTTACTTTTACTTCAAGTATTATTTAATGATAATTATACTTTTTACTCAAGTAGAATTTTCCTCCAGTACTTTTACTTTTTACTCAAGTCGTTTTAGAGTTAACTACTTCAACTTTTACTCAAGTACAGAATCGGGGTAATTTAGCCACCACTGCTAACTGGAGGTTTCAATGTGTCAGCACACTGTTTGACAACTTACAAAAGTCAAGTTTGTTTTTTCAGAGGATTACTGATTTTAAAAGACCAAAATAGAATCGAAAATATTAAAACGAAAATAGATGCCTCACAGTCATTTTGCACATTATCATAACTAAACAAATTGGCCATAATTGTAGATTAATGAAATCACTCAACCTAAAAGGACCAAAATTAAATGACCAAAATGTTGTGCATGCGTAATTTAGTCTGTGAATATCGTCATTGCATATCATTTTGAGTCAGTTCAAAAGATATTATCAGTTTGCCGACTTTGTTGCGACAATTGTCTTTGAATTTTCAAAACTCGTACCCACCGCTTTGACGTCATAGAGTTGGTTTATTTACCTTTTTCCTTTTGAACAAACATATTTGTCTGGAATAGTCAATAGACTCAGAAAACGTATGAAATCTTATTTTTAGTTACTACAAGCTATTTTTGACTACACGGCTACAGAAACTGAAATATGAAAATTTTGTTTAAAAAAGGGACTTTTCGTGCAATTTGACATCGCAACTTTGGGGGGAAAAGTTTAACCTTGGAAAGCATACCTGGAGGCTACTTTCAAATTACATAAATTATTCAATTTGAACTGCTAAAACTTTACATTTTTCTTTAAAGTGTATCATTATGCTCTTTAATTTTCGTACCCCCTTTCCCACAAAATAATGCTGGTTCTAATAAAGTTGATTTTCGAGCTATGTAACGCAAACACCAACAATATGAAGTGGAGGAAAAATTGTAGCACGAGCGATAGGCACACCAGCGGCCAGCCATTGCAATGTATATCTGTGCATGGTGCAGTAATTTGAGCAATGAATCATTAGACTCGTAATGTATCACTTACTGTTTTGAAATAAGCGAAAAATTACAAAAATAATACAGCATACCGTATTTTCTCGTTAAAGCGCCGCAGCACTTGTTTAATTTTCAGTGCTTTAAATGGGGGGCGTATTCTAGGCGGCACTCAATTGAAGGGCTTTACTCTTTAGACACGAGAGAGCTGAATCAAACAGCTGTTTTGACAGCACGATCGGCATGAGAAACGCCAGAGGACAGGGTCAAGCACTTTGATTGATGGATAACGCGGTCACGTACACCTCTGATCAACGTCCGTGTTGTTAAAAGCGCCGCTTGCTTAATCTACTGTTGTTTGAAAATGAGAGCAAGAACTAGAATTCAAACTATAAAACATTGTAACAGAAGAGATAAATTTTTCGAAGTTGACTAAACTGGCGGAATTTTCTCTTGTGGTCGCTTCTTGAACAATTATGTGCTTTGTAAATTAGAAGTTATACTATCGCAAGTAAAGTGCTGCTGTCTATCGGCAAATTGGATTAAGAGACGCATTAATTAAGAACATTCCCATAGAATAAGGTGAGACCAGTATTTGCCAGCAAACGGGTCACGATATTCCATGCAACAAATGCCATCAAAACCTGAAACCATTTCAATGATCATTACAGAATGCTTATAAGTAAAAGAACAAAGGTTGTTTCTAGCACACATTATGCAGCTTTATGCAGCTGAATCCCAAGCATTTATATTTTAGATATAATTACATATTACACAGTCAAAGACATTGACTGTAATATAAAGACCGTCATTAAATACACAACAATATACGACGAAAGCTATTTGGCAAATAAGCCTGGCAATATTTCAATTGTACACAATTCTGAGTTCCAATATGGGCACGATACTGCTCAAAAACATCCGTGACGCCAAAAAACGTCATAAATATGTCCATCCGCACGTGCAGGCTAACGTTGCAAATCGAGTCGTCGTTTGCCCCTACATAGTTCAGACGGAAGAACTGGTACGAGGAAAACACATCATCAAGAATAAGAAGCTGCCTACGGCAGCAATTAGAAATGCAGTGAGGATGGCTTTCAGTTTGGGCGGTGCCGAAACAAGTAAATGTGGGTACAACGTAGTATCAGCGCATTATTCAAGTATGGCTTTCTCACGCTTTTATAACCTTCAAACATGATCTTTTGTTACAGGTACAGGCTTTATGTTACGGTCACGAATGGTGATTAGTTAGTTGGTTAGTCGGATAACTTGAAAAGATATAAATACAGATCAAAGTAAATCAGTATTGCATGCTTCCCAAAACACAAATGCAGCACAGACGAAGAATATGCCTCGGAATTTGCGTCCGCTCTCAATTTTATTAACACACTCTTTGTTACTACAGTAAAAAGACTCTTGAACGAGTTTCAAATTAAAATACAATCATTCCATTCCCATGAGGTGCCACCTATAGTGCCTAACATTCTTTTAATGACCCTTGCTTCTGTAACACTTGGCCACTTACTGCATTAAGGCCAGTTCACACGGGCGATTTTTGCTGCGATTTTGCTCCTTTTAGTGTATGTGATCGAGTAGGTTGACTGGCGAGTGCATTAACAAAATTGTTGGACCAAGTATACTCGCCAGTTATCCACTCTATCACATCGTTCAACACGAGAAAAATCGCATCGAAAATCGCCCGTTTGAACTGACCTTTAAGATGAATAATGCTCTACTGACATTAAATTAATCATCGCTTCTGGTTCAGGTCGTTAGAAATTGTTATTGTTATTGTTAGATATGTACAGTACTTTTTTGACCTGGACGATTTGGTCTTTTAGATTCACTTAGGCTTGGCATCTATGACTTTTACATTGAAGATTGGCACGCACATTTGACTATATCCACGTTTTTTTGGTCAGAGTCATGCAGAGATATTCAATTTCAGTCTAGGGATTTTCGGTCTGCTTATATACTGTATACATTTTTGACTTTTCCCGAAAATCAACTACAAGTTTAGTTGGAGAAATGGTTTGGAGACTTGACCTTTGAAGTGTTTGTTCACTGATGTTCATGTTTATGCAAACTTGTGTACAATGAAAACCTAATGTCTTTTTTAAACTTTTAACATGACATAACAACTCATCGCAGGTGCTTTCCAGTTTTCTGAGATTCCAAACCACATCTTCCTGGACTATCTGAGAAAATCGAGCTGTCTGTCTACCTGTCTCTGAATAATTATACGAGTAGTTCTGCAAAAATGACGCAATGTTCGACCTATCCCCCCCCCCCTTTGTACATTTTCCCCAGTTACGAAAAGCTATGATGGTAACTGCATGACTTGCAATCTGTTAAAACTGTCTGTTGTAAAAAACGGCGAGCGAGCAATACTATTTGACCTTCCTGACACTCCGTGTTGTATTCCACATCGACGTCTTCGAGGTGATTGTCCGAACGTGTTATTAAATTGTGCATCCAACTCACAATCGATAAAATCGGTTGACAAATCCATTAAACTTGCCGTAGTGTTCGTTTCATTCGTCGCTGTAGTATCAGAATTTGGACTATTGCTGATATTGTTGCGGTGTCTCCAACCCATCAAAGAAAATTCGATAATACACCAATCTGTTTGAATCAAAAAACCAATATGCCTATTCGAAAAAGTATTGATTGTCGATATTTCGATTTTGTAGTCTTGATTTCACAAACTTGTCCGAGATCTCAGGTAAATAATGAATTCTGAAGAACTGATGTAACTGCAAATGAAATGAACCAGTGTCTAAATTTGCATAGCGTTTTATACTCTATGTAAACAAGAAGAAATTACGTATGCACTTCCTAGTGGTGAAATATTAGGGGAATTTTTTACCACTGGACGTGCCTAGAGCTGTTGTCATAGTGATTTGTGGTACTGACGTCAGTAACATCAAAACTGCGCAATATGTATTGTGGTAAAGTTGTCTATGTCGGGTTGACGTACATTCGAATATGGTTTGAACAATTTTTACCGGTTGGACGTTAAAATTTTTCTCATTTCAGGGTGAAATAGCATTGTGTTACATGGTGCTACAAGGCGAATATCAACGATGATACCTGTCAAAACTTGAGTACATTCATTGAAACACTCAGTCAAAGATATAATTTACCTGTTTTGAAACCACAAGTTCAAACAAACCCATGCATAGATAATTTTGTCTGTGACGTTAGTAGGGTTTTCTCTACTGAAATTTACTTGACGCTGATGGCAATTAGAACAATTTCTGTTGTTTTATACTGTCTTCGTACATGAGTGGTTGGTATTTTGTTAGCTCAGAGTTCGTATATGTGATCTGACTTGTGACTCAGCAATAAATCAAGTGTCTTTCATTGTTATAACTTATCATTCGATTCTCTAAACCTGTTTACCAATATTTTTTCTGTCGGAACACTTTTAAGTACAAATTAGCCAGTAAAACAACAGCATTGAACAGAAATTCTGAAACCTATTTCAATCGGATTCCTGGGTGCATTCACTTTGATAATACTCATTTTCAATACAGTTAAAAAAAAGTGTTGAAAAACTGAAAGCCCTCAAGAAATTGTGAAAAACTGTAGAAAAGGGTTATATTTTCGTAGTATCTTTCGTGGTATCTTAGTTACAACAAAATATCACTCCACTACAAAATGACTCTCTTCACAAAGATTGGCAATACCTCTCATTAAAAATTAGGTTATTGTGGCTTAGGATAACAGAGGATACCGACCAATTAGTAACACTCCTTCGATAACATGTACTTGAAATACTCCAATACTCTTTGTTGTAGCTACTAGATGAGGATGTGGGACATTTTGCGATTCTTGATGAAAGACAACCAAAGCATAAGTATTTTGTAAAAGGCTTCAACTAAGTGTACCAGATAAGTGTTTGTTCATACTTCAGAGGGCGATAAATGCCTTGTAGGTATTTTTTCAGCTCTAGACATTTCACTCTGTTATGTTATATAAAAACACTCTTAGTTCGGGCGGCCACTTCAAAATATGATCTACTGAGACGAAAACAGTATTTAGAAGCTGTTCTTGCCGGCTTTAGAACTCGAACGTTTGTTTCAAACCAAGAGAAACAACCTGAATATGGAGTTCTGTATGTACTGGCTCCAATGAAGGACTTAAGCAAAAGATTGAACAAAAGTACGAAATTGGCTGGGGGCGGCTATGGAATTGGCTTTCATGCAATTAGAACAAGTACATGTTCTGTTCGTTGCGGCAACTATTCAAAAATTAAAATGTTATGGGAAATAATCAGAATAGACAGCTGTTTTCTGTTCCCTTGTGTAGGAAAGAATTTCTAAACCAAGTTTGTCACCTCACTTTACATTTTTCGACTTTCTTGATTAGATATAAAATACAATCTTTTAGGTGAGAGTCTTCTCTAGCTGTGGAGTTAATTCGGCGTAAATTTCGAGTTCAGTATGCTGATAATACTAAGATTTGAACAAGAGCAGTTTCAGTACCTAAAGTGTTTTCATTGCCTGTCGAAGGCCGTAAAATTTGAAAATTACTTAAAAAGTCACTTTCAGAGGTCAGGAAATGGCTATCTCAGAGATCTTATGGTTCTCCACAAGTGCAGTCTTCTTACAAAATTACAACCCTTACCCTCTCCGCCATAATCAACTTTCTCTTGGTGCGGTTCGGTATTTGAATTTTTAGTAATCTTCTTCTACAATTTATCCAAAACACTGTAAAATATTTCACGAAAATTCTAGACTAAATACGCTATTACTTTTTAGATTGCACCATTAGACATTAAAATATGTAGTAAGCGGCAGTTTGATAAGTCATTAGACCCCAGCTTAAACACCTTTTGCCTTGACGAAATTTCGTAAATGTTTACAGTGATTGCAATCAAGTTTTTCCAGCAATTTGGAAGGTTTGTCTCAAAAAAAATTTTCGTTGGCTTTCCCTGAGGTTGAGAGGTCATGGACATAACACTTCGCTCTCAGCCTCGCTCCTTGTAGCTTTGACGTGAATATCTGAAAAGCCCATTGTGTGAAAGAGTCTCAAACACTCCATGAAGTTGCTGTCACTCGTCACATGAGAATTGCAGTGGTGATAGTACTGATGAACTTGTGTGTACTGTGAAAGGCTGAAATCAGCTATTCTTCATATATATTTTATAAAAGCTTGATTTTGCCGGAACATTCTGAAATAACTAAACCATCTTCCAAGCAATTGAAATAGTGACTACTAAGTGCGACGGACAAATGAACATAAATATTGTCAAACATGATCACTACCAAATCTTTCTTCCCAAAGTTAGCAAGAACTAAGTACCAATCAATTTAAATTTGGTCAAATTTCCAGCCCTTTTCCTAATATTTTCGACTACAATGTGTGGTCCGATCTGTTTGTAGATTTAACCACCTGATATCGTATAGTTACTTAAAACGTGGTTTTCAATAGGAACACAAGCATAAGGGAGAACACAAAGAGAGAATTTTCCTGCGAGGATAACAAACTCGTGCAGAAAGAAGTTTTCTTTGAATTTTCTTTTGTTCTACCTAGGCTAATGCTTGGCTTCTTATGCTTTGCTTGTGTCTGTGTCGATGCTGATGTCGTACGCTTCATTGCGTTTCCTTGCTTTGCCCTTTGTCTCAACTTCTACTTATGCTTGCTTTCCTGGGGCCGGTTGTATAAAACTTTTAACTACGTTTTAACAACGATTTTGTAGTTAAAAAGTAGTTAAATCTTGAATAGGCGATTCTGATTGGTTGACATTCGTACTTAACTATAGTTAACTTTAACCACGTTTTTATATAACCGGGCCCAGGCTCTAATGTATTGTTTATTCGATCAGGAAAACATTAATTTACCAATTATACTCTACTCACTACTTCATTGTTTTAATCAGGATAATTGTACTTACTCTTCAGACGGTTAATCACATCTTAAATCTCACATTTACTATCTTATGATACCAAACATTGTTCCAATTCCCGAATTTCTCTCACACTGTTCAAAACATACTTTCTCCTTATACCTCGTGCTCTGGCTATCAATCAAATTTAGCCATTCTAATTGAATTGTTCATGAAATATAGCCACAATACATTTCCAACCACCGATCAATTGATTTGTGCAAGTTTCTCAAAAATTTGGGCAACTTTTTGTTCGTCGAACGACCAATGGCTTTGCGTTTCAGTAACTAATTGACCGATTGGGAAGAAGCATACCCATAAACAGGAAGTTGACCAATTTTTTGAGAAACTTGCGCAAATCAGTTGATCAGGGTGAGGAAATGTATTGTAGTTACATTTCATGAACACTTCAGTTAGAATGGCAGTAATAATCACTAGTGCTATGGTCTAATGTGCCTTATGCGTGCGCATATAGCATGCATGCGGTTTTGTTGTCATCGATCTTCGGATATTGTTTTATTAGAACGTACAATTATTGGATGAGGTTTTTGTGATATGTAGAATTCTCAAGGTCACAGTAAGTATTATCAGCCGAGCTGTAGGCGAGATAAGTGTCATCAGCCGAGCCGTAGGCGAGGCTGATAACACTTACCAAGAACTTGATAATTTTGCATATCACAAAAACTGAATTCAATAATTACATTGCAAAAAAACCCGCTCATTCATATTGACTTTCATTTCTTGTTTTGAATTTTCAACGATTTTCGCATAACAGCAATCCGCAGTATTGCCAATCGCAGGCACAACCTACAGATAATTGAATTATCTGCAGGTTACGAGTTGCTATAATTAATATTTGGTTATTAGCCAATCAAAACGCGTGTTTTCACTACAATGTATAATATTGTTGAAAAAATACATGACAATTGGTATCAAAGTAATATCAAGACAATGTCGGAATAGCATTCATTGTCTAATACAAAGATATCATACTTTTGTAATTGTATGGCCTGGTCGGTCCGTGGGCGTTTCGTTCATTCCGGAATTAAAATCACAAAGTCCAACATTAGGCA
>JAODVQ020528616.1:0-23764 GCA_025400075.2 Phenganax stokvisi
AATAGTCTGGACCCTCCGATCATAGCAAGATACATTCGGTTACATCCGGGCTATTTTCCAAAAACAACTGTCTGCATGAGACTTGAACTTTATGGCTGCCGATATGACAAAAGTTAGTATCTGGCAAGATGTTTCTCCAGACAGGTTGAATTGTCTGTGGCCAATTGAATGAAGCATGTTTAGCTTAAACGGTGCACAAACTCAGAAAATAAATCAAAGTTATGTATTCCTCATACATAAAGTATATGTCTAATGTTCGGTTTCATACATAAGATTGGAATTGAATGAGTTACAACATATGAGGAAGTGTTTTTAATTTCTGGCTCATCCACCATTCAAGCTAACCGATCACTGGGTTGTAAACAAGTTCAGCTCAAAGTTTGCTTTAAGATTTTCCCTAATCTAGAATTAAGATAACCAGCTTTTAAACTACCAGTCCCTGACAATTAAACTTGTGTGGCATTAGGTAAAGTAATATATTTAAGTGGAGAATATTGCTAGTGGATCAAACCTTGGCTGATAAATATTCTGTTTTATCTTATCAATTGGTGTGAGTTTTTTCCTTGTAAGTAAAATCATCTGGCATTAGACAGAGTAAACTTTATACTAAGAAGGGTGCATAGAAGTTGCCAGCCAATGCTTGACTGACTTCTTTCAATTTCTTAGTCGTTGCTTCTTACTCATTACCTATTGGACAAGCAACCAAGAATAAGAAGATCACTTACAAAGACACATCATATACTGGAAGAATTACGAATGGTATTTGCAAAGATGGCACAGGGATTCTTACTGATGGCAAGTTTGGCCCTGTTGGTGTGAAGGAACTAAAAGGCAAGGGATGGGTGGGTTGGTCGTCAATACTCACAAGCACAAAATATATTACTATAACATTTCTTTTTACTGAAGTCAGAATATTCAAAGATGTGACTTTGACTGTCAATGTCAACAACGAACGCAAGCATGCAGTGTTTAACAGATCTCGAATATTCTTTTCGACTATTGAAGGCAGGTTCTCCGAAACATCGTATCTGCAGTATTGTCCGAAGAATTTGTTGCAGCATAGCAATGATCAGTACAATTCTAATGTAACATTATCACTCTGTGGTAATGTAGCAAGTTATATAAAGATACAGTTATATTTTGGTGGAAAATGGCTACTAATCTCAGAAATCAATTTTAATTCTGGTATGTAGCTCAATTCTTTTGACTTTGAAAAATGATTAAATTGTCTAGTTTAAAACAAAAGGACTGGGTAGGCCTCTCTTGGTTGGAAGCATCGGAAAAGAAATTGTCAGTCTGTGTGTTAACAACAGAAATTGCCAGGTACTGGTTGTACGAAGTCTGTTTCGCTTAAATGTGGATAAGTCAGAATTTAACCTTTCAATTTGGTTGTTCAAGGAATTCATAAATATCATTTGTATTTTAAACTTATACACCGTTTAAGCTAAACACACTTTGAACAACTACCCCTGGTAAGTAAGATTGTTTGGTATTAGACATCTAGTGACAATAATATGTGCAGTTTGTAGTTTTTTAGTTAGTTGAAAATGTCATGTCAGGATTGATGATTTTTTATCTCTTGACATTGTTAGATTCAGCAGATGCAACAGGACATGATAAGGATTCTTTTAGAAATTGTACCAAAGATACTTTGGCATCTTGTCTTCTTAGCAGACCTACTACACCTGGGGTCAAGCGAAACCTTGGTGGCTGTGAATGTAAGTTCTTTTGGCATATGTTTCTCTGAATCTTGTGTTTGGCTATCACTTAAAGAGATATACCAGACATTCTAGTACATCCTACTACAATAGGACATCAAATTGCTACTTTATACAAAAGATTCATTCACCCGCGTTTGTCCCACAACAACATGGTATTACACCGCAACTTTGCTTGTCTTGATGTTGCTCTCACTTAGAAAAACATAGAAACCATTTTATTGTTTTAGATTGTACAACTTTAATGTCTGCGACCAAAACGCCAGAAAAAATCTCACCAGGCTCTGATAGCCTACAAATGACAATCATCATAGTTTGTGTGGTTCTGTTGTTTGTAATTCTGCTTCTGATACTGCTGTTTTTCTTGTATCGTCGGCGAGTTTTCTGTTTTGGAAGGCTGAAACAACATGACAAGACAGGCAAGATAGTTCATGTTGAACTGCAGAAAGTGGAAAATCCACAAGAGCCAACTTATGATAAGATAAAGGATGACGTGGGAAATCCATTGTATGCCAGTGTTGATAATGATGATGACACACAACCAATGTTGTCTCCTGTTAAACAAGTACCTGACGAAAAACTACCTGAAGTTCAAGGCATGTCAAGATTATTAACTGTTTTGTGTATAACATAGTTTTGTATTGTTCTATATCAAGGTCAGGGATTGTATATGCCTATAATATTACAGCCATTTAAAGATAAACTTCAATATATATTTTTATGCAAAAACTTCTTCTCTGATTTGAAGTGTGTATATCAAAGTCAGGGATTGTATATTTTTATTACTTGAATAACTTGAAAATCGATATATCTGGTCATGCAAAAACCTCATCTTCCCTGACTTTAATTGTCTATATCAAGGTCAGGGATTGTACATATTTATAATGTTTGAGTCATTTGAAGAAGAATTGTAACACATTTCTTATGCTTGATTGATTTGGAGGAATGTAAAGTTTCTTATAAATTGGTGTAGATCCTGTTTTTGTCAGAAAAGTGATATTAGAATGCAAATACTATAAGATATCTACAATCCCTGACCTTGATATGAATACTTTAAATTAGTGAAGATGAAGATTTTGTATAAGAAGACATATTACAATTCTTCTTTAAACGACGTAAATGTTATAAATAGTACAATCCCTGACCTTGACGTGGACACTGTTAATCAATGAAGATGAAGATTTCGTATAAGATGATTTGTTGCTAATCTTCTTTGCGTTGCTCAAATGATAGAAATGTGTAGAATAATCCCTGACTTTGATATTTTGTGAGAATGTGTCATAAACTGTGAAAAATTGCATGACGTTTTGGTGGTCTTTCTCTTAGATGTTGGTTCATCTGATCTTTATTCGGAGCCAGATTTATCTGAACGGAAACCATTAGTAAACGAAGAATACGCGGAGCCTGTGGATAGCCTGCAGCCAGGCGCTAAACCTGAAGAAGATGACGACCTGCTTGGCAACCCTATATACGAAGGCATATATTCGGAGCCTTTGTATGGTATTGCAGGCACTATTCTGGTTGGCCCTCAGGAGGAAACGCTAAAACGAGGCTACACTATGGAAAAATTCCCCAGAGAACGTTTGGTGTTTCGCGAGAAGATTGGTGATGGGCAATTCGGCGAGGTATTTATGGATTTATTTAATGAGTTCAACATGAGTGGTCGTACTGTAAGTCGTGTTGTGAAATGTAGAGACAAGATGGACATAAGTATTAACACAAACTGCGCAATCGTGTTATTATTCGCTGCCTTGCAATATGAAGGCATTGCTAGACAGATTTCTGTTCACATCTCGTGCAGTTCTGTTCTGAATTCTACCACAATTCAATCAGTTGGGTTCTTGCGTATGCTCATCACGTCTATAAACTTTCGTCAAATCAATTAGATATTCCGTCAGACATTTTGCTTAAAAAGCGAGCAAACAAACAAAAAAGCAAGCAAGCAAACTGAAGAAGCTGGTAAATGAACGAACAGCAAGCATATAAGCAAGCAAACTAGCAAGTAAGCAAACAAACAAGTAAAGAGAAAAAAGCAAACAAGCAAACAACCTAGCAAGCAACAAACCAACCAGTTGAAACATGAGTTTCTACCGTTGTTGTATGAGTGGTAAATGATGATGGAATACTATGAACTATAACAATATCATTGCATATCTCAGGTCCACATCGCTGAGGCGGATATACGCGATTTGAACGCACAGTTTGGTGAGGAGTATGCAGGAAAGACTAAAATCACAGTTGCAGTGAAAACTTTAAAAGGCGATGTGAATAAAGATGCCAAGACTGACTTCTTTAAAGAGGTTCGAGTAATGTCACGTCTTCAACATGAAAACGTTGTTCGACTTTTGGCGGTTTGTCGAGACGATCCTATCTGCATGATAGTTGAATACATGGAAAATGGCGACTTGAATCAGTTTTTGAAGGGTCATGCGTTAGAAACCGATGATGATTTCACGCAGGTCTACGCCAATACGAAACAGCCAATCAGCTTCTCGGAGTTGATCTATATTGCGTCCCAGGTTGCAGCTGGCATGAAGTATTTCGCTGCTATGAATTTTGTTCATCGTGATTTGGCTGCAAGAAATTGCCTAGTTGGCGAAGGGTTGACCGTGAAACTAGCTGATTTTGGAATGTCCCGTTTGCTTTATTCCAAGCATTATTATCGTGTGCAGGGTCGAGTAATGTTGCCCATTCGATGGATGGCACCTGAAAGCATATTTCAAGGTAGGTTTGAGGCATTGAGGCAATTTCAGCCGCTAGAGTGCAGTTTAGCTGGCACCATGTTGGAGCTAGGGTGGGATTGCGGGCTCAGTGTTCTTAGTGTAATACTTTTTTGGATGGTCAGCGGCGTAAGGTGTCCGCTAAACTGCACTTGCCCCATTCCCGCTATTACGATCAGTGAAGTCATATTTCCTGGAACGATAACTGCATATTAATGAGGCAAAAAGTGGAAACATGGCCATAATTTTCAACAAGGGGAAACGAGTGATGAGCAACTAGATTTTCAGTCATAATTTTGTTATTGAGCCATATTTCCGTCGGATAACTTTAATTCAAAATGCTCAAACCAGATTTTCTGGTAGTTCGTGGCAATTTTGTTCCTTTGGCTGTTGGAACATTAATGGTGTAAGGAGTCTGTTATTTGAAAGGTGGATAGCGCTATTCACTGCATAGTGATTTTTTGTAACCTTTGTAGTATTTTCCATTGATCGTTATAACATAAAATTACGACTGATATCGATAGATTAAAGGTCTCTGATACAGAAATTTTTGACCAATTTTATGAAGATATGGAAAATTCACTATCCAATGCTATTCAACTTTCAACCAACCGGCCTCAGTTTTATAAAAAAAACTTTTTTTGTCATTTGTTGCGGTCAAAAAAATTTTTAAAACCTCATTGGACGACCTAGAAAGTTTTGGTACACGTAATTTCAATATGAAAACGACACATTCATTTTCAGAACCGGTCTTGTTTTTGTATAGGCCGTTTTACGACCCAAACTGACGTCTGGTCGTTTGGTATAACCCTTTGGGAGATATTCACACTCGCTCAAGATTTTCCTTATCCCGACTTGGCTGACGAGCAAGTAATTGGCAATGCAAAGACGGCTTTTAAGAGCGGTACAGGAATTGTTTATAACGACAAACCCGAGGTTTGTCCCCAAGATGTTTACGATATGATGTTGACGTGCTGGCGTAGTAACCCAGGAGAACGGCCTGATTTCAACGCTTTGTACGATTTTCTCCAGGGTAAGGTAGGATCTGTAGGAACAGCTGTGGTGTGACGGGGATAGATGGAGTATCTTAGGGATATGTTGTGTTGTGAAGGGGTTGATGGGTTATCTAGGGAATATTTTGTTCATAGGGTAGAGTTCTGTTGTGTATAGTTCTTCGACTGATTTAGATATGAGCATAGTTGTGCTGGATTCGTATCATAAAAAGCCATCTTTCATTGCAGCCGTTTGGCCCGCGAGGGCACAGCGGACAGTCTTTAACAATGCAATGTAGCAAATTGACAGCTACAGCGCATATTTGAAAACGTCCGCTCCGCTCACGCGGGTATAGCGGACATTTAGAGCCTGACTTCATTGTCCTTTTTTCTTTCATTGGAAATCATTTTCCTCTTCGTTGGTCACCAACAAGCGATCAAATAACATCACTGATGAGTAACGATACATGAAATCTTGCAGGCTGTTACAATTTATCCGTGAGTTTCACACAATGGTACAAGCGCGATTTCAACACAATGCAGTGATCGATTGGTTGGTTTAGCCGCAGGACAATATACTCACGAGACAACTAAGAAACCAATTTTTTCCTTAATGTTAATATTTTTAAAGTAAACTGGCATGTTTTTCTTGCAATTTGTGTTAAAGCTTGTTCACTAGACATTTTTTTAGTGCTTTTAGAAATACGTGTATAATCTCTGTGCCATCAAAGACTTATTAACAACAAACAAAAAAATTTTTTAAAAACCATTGCTGTGCAGTTCGCATTGCAAAAACTACAGCACATCGGGCAGGTCCTTGGTCGACAGCTGGAATTGCCTACTGAGTACATTGTATTGCAGAGACAGTATTAATACCCAGACAAATATTACAATTTTAGTTCATTACACGCAAAAAACACTCTTATATTAGTATCGATATCTCTAGACTAACGACTCTCCACTCTATGTACAAAAAATAATATAATCTTTTGCCGCCAGGTTCTCTATGAAACACTACATTCACACTAGATGAAGTTTCACCATAACGTTAACAATCTCATCGCCTGCTGGTCTTAAATGTACAGGGAGTGCAGTCCGAAATGCTCGTATCAAATCATTCGTGCTACTTTTAGTCGCGTTAATTTCTCGAACCATATCCGAAGGTGGTTTTATCATTAAATACGACTGCTTCGCAGACGCTAAAACTTGTTCGTGCACGACAGTCCAGTTGATTTCAGTGCGTAAAGTGTCCCATTTGGCACGTGAAGAACGCATGGCTTCTTTTTCCGCATCTGTAGTGCAATTTTCAATATAGTTCTCCATTTCATCAATGGTACGAGGAAATATGTAAGGTCTCACAACATCAGCTGGCAAAACGTATTTGAATATATACGCTTCTAAGTCAAAAGCGGCCTTCCCGGCAATTAAAGCGAGCTTTTTCTCGACAGCCCTTGTCTTACTATTCTGACCTGGAATAAAGTTTACTTTGCAATGACTACACGTGGTCGGATGAATGCTGCTTGTTGACATATGATCATTCCTCGTGGAAGAGCCTTCGTTAATGTTCATATTATCTTTCCTGTCTTCTAATGAGTCCAAGCTAGTGGCGCTCATCTTGTCGGTTCGTTACTTTTCGCTCGCTATGTTTATATGTTGCACGAATGCTTACACTGTCTTGTGGCATTTGATTATGACGTAGCACTATTATGACGGGTCAAAATGCGATTATTTTCCTCGTGTAAAAGTTATGTAATTGCTTTCAATGAGTCTTTGTACTTCTAGTCGTAGCCGACTTCGAATAGCTGTTACTAACTTGCAACAAAGGCTTTTCTACGAATTTTGAAACGCAAATATTTTTCCAAAGTTTATGAATTGAAATACATACGTGGTGATCGTCGTTTCTTTATCAGCAGCCAGCCTTTCGTGGTGGCCAATTTCTTTGTATGGCAGCTTGATTTAATCCCGAGTGCACTAAAACAGCTTGCACAAATCGAAAAATGGATCCTAGATAAACCGTTCTTGTGGAAAGTTAGATTAGAGTGGCTAACATGCGATGAAAAGCTCTTTTTTATGACCTTGGTTTGAATTGGATGTAATCTTTTTAAGCATGTTGCTATAGCAACTTTTCAAAGTCGTGAAATATCCCACGTTCCTATGAGTGGATAGTTTCGTGCCCGGCAAATATTGATCAAGAGTAATTTTGTTTAATAACGCGTTCACATGCTCGTCTGTACAATGTACAAGTTTTCCTTGACAAGTTTCTTGATGTATTCACTTGCTCGTGTGTACAACGAACAAGTTTTCCCGAACGAGTACACTTACATTTGTATAAAATACTTGTCAATGGGAATACAAAAACTTACCCATACATTTTAGAATCAGTGTAACTATAATGCATTCTAAAAAGTTTACTAACTTAATTAGAAAGATTAATTAGAGATTTTGCGCATGTCTAAACAATCGATTTGCAGTAGACTAAAAATGGCGGCCCTTCGATTCTACCATGATCCTTTGCGGGAGATAATTTTATACGTGTAGAACTACCAGAAGTCACACCACCTTAAATAAGCAGTGTTCGTCAGCGAGAAAACCATGCAGAAAACTGATCATCTTGATGCTGAATCATTGTGATGCTGTTCGAGCGAAATATCCCAACTCTCACTTGAAGCATTTTTGAACCGCCAAGGATTTTGGTACAATCATTACGACAAGCCGCCACCTTTCGGATTCATACGGGCAATTGATGACGTCATCAAGACAATTAACATTCCAATTAAAGCTTAGCAGTTAAATATTTTAATGTAAAGTAAACAGACGCCGTTTAGAATTGCACTTAATTTCATGTGTGTTGAGTTCATTTCAGAGTGCGTTTTTGTGGCAAGATGAGCATTCAAAAATCAGAATTGATGACGCCAGATCCCTATCATATTCCTGGGTAAGTTTGACTATTGTAGCGTGTTTGCGTGTCAGCCCATTATTTGCGATAATCTTTATTTCGCTTGTTGCTAGTTAGGTTTGTTAATCTGTAAACAAAAAGTATTGCCATTGACAACGTTTAGTTAAATGTTAAATCGCTTTGAAAATGACATTGACTTCGTTAAATGACGCAATTTATTGAGATTTTGAATTGTAAAAAGGCCCAGCAGTATATTGTTAGATAAATATATTTTACTTTCGTTTGGGAATAAGCAAGCGTTAATAAATTTTTCGAAATTTGACCTCCTAATTTTTGCACTTGTGCAAGCATAAAGGTCAAGCATGGCCGCAGCATGCTTTGATCAAATTTGCGCAAAGCCTTGGAAAACAAGTTTTCCTCGACAAATTTCTTGACAAGTTCACTTGCTCGTGTGTACAAAGAATACGTTTCCCTAAACCTGGTTCTCATATGTCGCCGATGATCGGCGAAGATCGTTGTCCTTGACCCCTGATGCTTGAAGTCTTTTGTCTAGCTCTAATAGTTTTCTTCCCCAATGATCAAACACAAGGCCATAAGTCCTAATTCATCGCTGATGTTCTCTGATCCTTTGTCAGTGAAGAACGGAGAAGGAAATGATTTTCACTAATAGACAAAACATTCTACTTATCAATGATCACCGACAATCAGTTGGACAGCGCTGAAGAATGGCGATGAATAGCCTTGTTCTCATATCCTGATGGCCGCTGATGGCCTCTTGTGACCTTTGTTTTTGATCATTTGGAGCTAGACAAAAGATTCCACGAAACAGAGATCAAGGACAATGAACGTCGCCGATCATCGGCGACATGGGAACAAGGTTAATAAAATCCAAGTTTAATTGCAGACATTCATTTCAGATACATCGGGTATTGTCCCCAATTTAAATATCAGATCGGCGAGACATTTGGTAAAACTACGTATAATTTGCTTACTGATTCAAAGATTGCTAGCTCAGGGCGACCTGTGTTGTCCAATCTCAATCCAGAACCCCCAGCACCTGATCAGCGAAAAAATCTAGTCTCAAATCGAGGACGAAAACTTGGTGATCAAAAGTTGTTTGGAAATATGGTACCCGGTTACACTGGTATGAAATTCAGCTTCTACACTTGAAAGGCCGTTTTCAATGGACCCATTTTCCACTAGCGATATTTTTCGTGCGATGCGACTTTTTGTGTTGTTCAAACTGAAAGGAATTGATTAAAAACTAATTAGTTTCAGCCGCTCACGAGACAAAGAAAATAGGTCGCTTCGCAGTTTGCACGAAAAAAACGCTACTGGAAAACAGGCTTACTAAAGAACTAGCCTTTTGGAAACATGTGAAATTCACAAATGCGGAAATCGGTTGACCTAATCGTTTCTTGCGCGTTTAGGATTCGTGCCGAGAAGCGAGCACCATTTTGGGAAACGTTACGCCGAAACAAGTCTGAGCTCCGTGGCGAACTTTGAAGCAGAGCAAGAGATCGACAGACGTCGTTTAGAAGATCTACGAACGGTGCAGGCGTTACAATCCGGTGAAGCTGTTCCTTCGGATGTACTAAACGAACGAACTATAAAACTAACGCATCACACTACACCTTTGAAGCTAAAATCACAACCTACTGTTTATTTCTCTGGGAAAACGCCGCAACATTCGCTGTCGCCGCTAACTATGGCAAATGATAACCCCAAGAAGTATTTTATGTCAGGGTATACGGGCTTTGTCCCCCGTATACGAGGTCATCTTGGAAGTGGCTATCCTATTCTCAGTAACAAAGGTTTGTGTGATTTCACAGATGAATGTGATAGATTAAAGAAAGTCCGATTGGAGCCAGTAAAAGTGCACCGTGAAGTGGTGAGGAAATTTGAGAGTAAGCCATTATATTTAAAAGAGTCTGGAATGGTGCCTCATTACACTGGTCATGTCCCGGGTAAGTTGAATCGTTTATAATTAACAAAATTCTCTTGGCAAGTTTCTTGACAACTTCACTTTCTCGTGCGTATAACGAACAAGTTTTCCTTGACAAGTTTCTTGACGAGTTCATTTGCTCGTGTGTACAACAAAAAAGTTTTCCTTGACAAGTTTCTTGACGAGTTTGTTTGCTCGTTCATACAAGTTTTCCTTGAAGAGTTTAGTTAAAACTGTCCTTTTCTTTTCTCCAAGGAGAGAAATTCAGATATGGTCAGACTTTTGGTTTTAGTACAAAGAATGCTGGGCCGCCTATTGTATCATTTTAGAGGAGAAGGCGAAAGCTTCAAACCGATCGTACAAAGTTAAGTCACATTTTACGTTTTGATGTACTTCATATAAGAGTAATTTCATAGTACTTGCATTATTCAGTCATTCGGTAATAAAATATATCAGAGTTAGTACAACTTTACATGAAGTGTCCTCCTCAATCTTCTTGATCTAACAGTGAGAATGCGTTTTGCACATGAACTTTTTCGTCGCTATCAGTTTCCTCATTAGTCTGCCTCTCGGAATCCGAGGTTCTGGCGGCCTCCTCTAATCTCCATTGTCTCAAATCACTGAATTGTTGCTGTAGTTTTGCTATTTCTTTCGTCTCCGGATGCTCTTTCCAAATTTCTGCACAAATGATTTAAAAAAGAGATTTTCAAGCGAAAAACAAACAAAAACAGGGCACTTTACAATTCTCATTTGCGTAGACCAGGCTAAGTTGTAAAATGGCAAATCTTACCGTGTTTTGAGGCGAAACCGGAAGGATACAGGCACATGACGATTTTTCCATCTGTGGCCAGCCTTAACAAACTGTTTGCTGTAAAGCGAATATCGAAACGAACAGGTTCTTAATTTTAATCATTTTACATAAGCGTCAGTTGATGGAAGTGTGGTACTGCTTTTAATTTACCTGCTCTGTAAGTGTCAGGTCTTCCAGCTTTTGCTGTGTGGTACCCTCTCTGTTCCGCCCAAGCTAAAATTAATATAAAAGTACCTCAATGGTAGAATGCAGAGGTTCCTTTGGACAACAATATCCTCTGGCATATCCAGATCGCACGAAATATATTTGTGCGCGAAACAGCAAGTTATTACCAAGGATCGTATCCCTTATTATCCATAACATACCGTCACAAATATCCCATGCCGACCACTCTAGAGTTTCCATAACCCCGCTGTCTTCAGCTTGAGCGAGTTTAGGATGAACCAAATTGAGGACTTTCTCCAAGGGGGTGCATGCCGCTAGGTAGCCAACGACTGAGTAAGGTTCTCTGACTTGAGCTATTGGATAAGTACCTGATAGGATCTGAGGAGAAATTAGGAATTTGGGTGAAAAGTTGATAGTGTGACACCGATACATACTGTATTTGTCGATGATCATTGACGAGTAAAATCTTGTGTAAGGGAATTTTTTTTTTCGATCACTAACAATGGATTGGAGAATATCGCCGATAAATTACGATAAAAACTGGACAAAAACAAAGTTGAAGAAAGGTTACATGCAACTTTAAAGCAACTATTTTTTTAATATTGAGCTAACCTGCAGTCTTCTGTCCACAAGCGATGGAAACACGAGTCCAGGGGAATCGCAAAGTCTGACAGAAGGCGTTAAGAATATTGTTTGGAAATGTTTCGTATGACCAGGCGTTCTAGAACAACTCACAACCTATAAAATAATGTGGGCAAAAAACCCCCTGCATTTATACAGTTTTCAATTGACTTCAAAATTTGAGATATCAGATTGCCGCCAAACTTAGTAATAACCTTTTTGCCAATGAGACCATTAAGTAAAGAGGATTTTCCAACGTTTGGATGCCCTGAAAATGAGTTAATGATATAAGCTCTCCGGTCATTGTTTCATAATTAAGTGTAAATTTCGTTTAGTTTTTCTCATCTTCGTACTTTAACATCAAGTTACATTACTACTTTGCTTGCCATAGTGTGGCTATCACTCGATGAGACTTACAAAACATCCATTCACGAAAGTACGTCCCACAACAATACCGGACCTTACATCGCACTACATTCACGTTTCGGTGTTCGTTGTGGTGCAATGCCTGGCACTCACCAACTAGTCCAATCGTCAAAATCCCCTCTTGTCTTTCTACTTCTTCAAACATTGTACTATCATCTAAGAAAACACCACAATTGCTCTTTAGTGTTAATAAAAGGTATAGTTATAGTCTTATTGCATGGCATGCGTGAATTCAGTATAGATGTACCTTGTTCATCATCTGAGGATAAACACTCATCATACGTGACTCCTTCGCTGGAATATTTTTCCTGATCCTCAATGTGATAGAGCCAATCTCTCAGATTAACTAGGCAAATGAAAAGCAAAGAACTAGGTTTCATTTTATGGAAATAGTTTTGAGTTCATTATGGAATAGTTATCGAGTTCAATTCTGTTACCACCTAGTAGCGGCGGAGCTAATCGGTTCGTTTGATAACATTTCAAACCTTATGTTGTGGGATATTTTTATTTAATATCTTATAAATATTATTGTAAACACCAAGTACCTTTTCCATGCATAATTTTCTCACACACACGATGCAGTTCTCGTGGACCAACAGGAATAAAAGATTTCTTCTTTCGTCTGCGAGTACGTTTTTTCACTAAAGGTGAACATATAAAGATGACTGTAGCCCAACAAGAAGTTACGATTTGTTTCAACAATTCATGTAATAACCTTTTAATTCCAATTCTTGAATTTCTTCCGGATCTTTTGGGAATGAAGTAAAACATACTATATTAAGATCTGAAAACTTTTCCTGAAAATAATTTTTCCATGCAACAACAACTTCAGGTTGAACCAAATCAATCTAAAAGTATTTTGCAAAGAAAATTGAGATATCTTTCGTAGATGTTTGTAAATACCACTTATTTTACCTTGTTTAAAACAAGGATAACTTCCTTTTTAAGGTCATGTCTTGTATAGTTGTACAGGGTGGGTGAAAAATGAATTATCTGCAGAAGAAATCAGAGATCAGAGTTGTTTATACGGCTATTTGGTACATCTATGTTGTCATCAGAATTGATATTGTGATGGTACTGACAATATATTTCCAGTTCAAGATAGTTGCAACGCAAACCAAAGCAACATACTGGATATCGCACATCAGTGATAATAACGACAATGTTAGAAACTTCTAAGACACGCCACAATTGTCGCCAAGTCTGTATGAGAAAACAAAACAACAATTAGAAAATATATCTGCTTGAAACTACAATATTATCAATATATACAATCCCCCTGACCTTGATATATAGACACTTGAAACCAATGAAAGCACAGTTTTGGCATAAGAAGATAGCTTGTAATTCTTATGAAAAAATATGGGCAATCCCTGACCTTGATATGCTTCAAATCAATGATGATGTTTTAGTATAAGAATATATAGTGCCATTCTTAGTAAATTACTCACGTACAATAACAAAGTCCGACCTTGATTTAGACACTCTTGACAAATCAATGCACACTGGGGTGCAATAATATGCTTAGATTAGCTTTTAAACTTGTCAGTACCTCAAGGTTCATTTCAAAATAGCTTAATTCACTGCCACTGTGTTCTTGTTTGATATTTCTTATATATTCTCTGAACATTGCTTCTTCATTCTCTTCTACTTGTCTTTTGTTCATCTTGTAATTCCATTCTGGTCTCTTTGGCATGTCCAACACTGCAACAGATACTAGTTGACTTGGAGTTAAATTGGCATGTAGTTGAAAAGCAAAATGCTAATTCGTTTGCAGCGTTAGACAGTCAAGCGAAATAGTGTGTTGGGGCGTGTTCCATCTTGATAGATTACATATACCTGTGCCTGGCTTATAGATATCTTCAAGCGTGAATTCCAGCTCATGCTGTTGGGAGAAATCACCAAATTAGTTGTGTGACAAGATAATATATGATCATATTAGATGCCCTAACCTTGGAGAATCGTAGAATCGGCTTTCGAGCGTGTTGCTTCCTTTTCTCAATTTCTTCATTGCTTTCATATTGGAAACGAAGTTTATACCTACAAAGGAAGCTTTTAAATCACTTAGTTTGGCTCATCAGCATGATATTTGAAGCCAATTACAAATGTGCAAGGGTCTCTTCAATGACTCTTGTCAATCACAGGTCTTCATTCAGAACTACTATAATAGTATTAACAATAACTCCCTTATACCTATCTGGGTCATAAGACTTCCTGCTTGATATTTCTTGGCCAGCTTTCTGTCTGAGGTGGGATTGTCTTGATGCAAGAGATGCAGAATGGGTAGAACCTTCAGAATCCGAGTCGCTCAATTGATGGGAGCCTGTTGGCCTGGGGCCATGTTTGAGTCGGACTTCTAAATGAAATTGTCGTATGGCCTTTTAATTGATTCAGCGAGTAATGCATCTGAGTGAGCCACACTTGTTTAGTATGACTCTGACTATTCAATACTGTTTCAAGCAAGATGAACTAAACTGTTCAATAACTCTCTTTCAAACCTGTTGACTAGAGGCGTATTCCAGTGCACCATGTACGTGTCTATTTTATAATTACAGACAATTTTACTCGCCAGAATGAAACTGTTGTCACCTAACAGGTTAATGATGTCAACACAATCTGTCCTATGTGTCTAACAGTTTCCCAAGCCACTAAGGAGAAATTTAACCATCAGCTTTTTTGCGCATGTCCGAGACTGAAAACCACAATCAACACAACAGGTGCTTGACTACAAATACCTTGGAAAACTGTACTAAAGTTGCAAAAATTGTATGTAATATGCCATCTTGGGCTGTTAGTGTACCTTGTTTATTCTCAGTATGTTGTCTTTTTTTTTTGAGCTGTTCTTTCTTTTGTTTTGCACTATAAGGTTTCCTGCGTGGCATGCTATAGTGAACGACGCACTTCTGTGTTGAAAAAAACCTTTGAACGATGGGAAGCGAAAATTTCATGACAGAATTTTAAATATTGTGCATAATTATGCAGCGTTGAATTTTTAATTTGAATTTTAAGAAAAAAGTCTTTTCGCGTATAAAACCTAAAGTTTATGCCATAAAATTCAGTAAGGAGTATTGAAATTTAGTAATTTTTATAATGTGAAAGAAAAAAAGCATTTTAGAAGCTAAAATGAAATATTATATTTTGAAATTATGCAAATTGCATGATCAGTAAAATTAGTTATGCGAATTATTCATTTATTCGTCTTTTGAGAGATGGTGTAATTGATGGTTGAGACAAAATGGCTTCGTCTTCGTGCTTTCTCTAATCAACAGAAAAATAACGCCAAAATCTCACTCGAGATGAATAGTTCTTCTTCAGAAAGAAGCAATACAGCTTCGGAAAATGCTAGAGAACTAATGGGGCATTCTAGTGAAGAGGAAAACGTCGAAAATGTTGGAAGTTTAGAGAGCGATTCAGGTATGAATTTGCAGATTCTCATAAACAGGTTTAAACTTCTTTGTTAGGAGAATTTCTACCTCATCTTTGTATGTGTACTTTAACATATTCTGGGAGAAATTAAAAATATTGTGTGAAGTGGGTTAAAAATGGTTGTGTGAGTTAGTTTGAAGCTCTCAATTGAATTATGGAAGTTTGTTTAATAGTTTGTATTTCATTGTTTACTGGTGGTTGCTTGGCTCAAATGTTTTTACTGGGAAAAGCTCCGAAACATAACATCCAGAATGCATAACGATCCAGATAGAAGGATAAAATCTATCTATAGGCTGTAGGGCAAAATTATCAAAGTATGCAGTGATAATGAATTTGTGTTAACCAGAGTAAAAGTGCATATATATATATTTGACCACCAAAAGTGGAAGTGTTGGCATTTGTCATCTAATTTTATGAAAGTTGAAACACTTACTATCGAATGGATATAGCAATGTCCAACTTTTAAACACCTGGCCCCAGTTGGTGTGAAAAATATATTTACTTGATTACATAGATGGGGATTTGTCTGAGTCAGAAAGTCAAAAGAACATCAACAATGAAAGTTCCTCACTTGATGTGCTCAGTAAACTAGCTTGTGAGAACATTTCTGAACCATCAGAATTTGGTTCAGATCCTGTACTTGGTGGGCCAAGTAGCCAGGATTACGAAGCCACAAATACAAGTGACAAAACAAGTGATGAAGCAATTGTGACTGATTTGTTTGAAGATTATGTCTGCGTTGAGCCCGATAGTAGTATGCCTGACAACATTCGAGGTAATGCATTTCTCCAGTGAGTAAAAGAGTCTGTTGTATATGAAAATAGGGTGCTTTGGGTAAATTACAACTTCATGAAATACCCTGGCTTAAATTACTATTATCTTCTAATAGTTGTTCGAAAGAGCAGTCGAACTCGTCGACCACGGCAGTTTTCACCGGATGTTTCTGATAGATTAAGTGCCTCAAAAAGACCCAGACCAAGTGCTCAGCCAAAGAGTGCTCGTGCAAAGAGAAAAACTGATGCACCCTTTAAATGTGATTTGTGTGGCTCGCCACATATTATTGATCCAACAAGGAGAGGGAATCGTGCTAAAACGTCTGTTCATTCGCCAAGTCCGAGACGTAAAGTGGATCCTGAGACAGGAAAGATGCTGATACTTTGTAATGCTTGTGGTGAGAATTATGCAGTAAAATCTGTTGATGTAAACCGAAGTTAATAGAGATGATTTGGAAGCTTTATCACAATTCAGTAACACTTGTTATCTATGTTATTGACTTATTGTCTAGGTTTAGGCAAAAAATGGGTACTACTGTGTCATGTGTCTATTGCATTTTGCTGTAATTAATCTATCGCGTGTCTTTCTTGAGTTATCCATTCGTGATATGTGCAGAATAGCTGATTTGCTACTTTAATGGTTGATTTTGCTGGAAAACAATATATATGTGATAATATGGGGCCTATATTTTTGCATAAACATACCCTTATATAGACGATGAGTATGCTTTCAAACGCTTTAAGTCTATTAATTAGGTGTAAACAGAGTCAAAGTACATCTGGATGCAGTTGCATGCATGTAAAATTTTTCAATCTTCGGTGATAAAAATGCATTCTTTTTAAGGTTTGTCATTTAATCGCCCAAAAGTTGTTCGTCACAAAGCTGTTTGTGATCCAGAGGCAAAAAAATCATACTTGGATGAAGGTCGTCAATTTGCAGCATCACTTGTTGAAGGTTTAGGTGACCAGGATGGTAATTATTATAGTTTTTCTAACTTACATATTTTGTGTTGATAAATGCGAATGCACATTTGCGTACATGATTTTGATGGTGTTGAACCACCAAATTATTGAGCACTACATGCAGCATAGGTTAAGGATTAATATAATGCTCAATTAGTTAATGTAAGTATGATTATCAGTTGTTGAATAATTCCTTAATAATTTCTGCGTAAGCTTCAATGAATATTTTTTAGCTTCAAGATTGTTCTGTCCTCGCTTCAAGACGAGTGCCTGTGCTTGCTTACAGAAACACGTTATAGCAGAAGGTGGGAACTTTAAACTAAATTCATTTAGGAAACTTGTTCGTTGCAAACACGAGCAAGTGAACTCGTTAAGAAATTTATCAAGGCGAACTAGTTTGTAGTACATACGAGCAAGTAGGATTAGTTTTGCTTATAGGAGTTGTTACAATAGTTTCAGCGCTGACTTATTAAATTGAAAACGTTCCCAGGCAACATGGATGAATCTCGTGAGCGAGCTCAGAATTTACTGAATCTTCTCAAACAATCAAAACAGCTCTCGAAACAGAAATGCTATGAAAACACAGAGTCCGAGGGGGATGGCTCGAATATGAGTGAGAGAAAAGGAAAAAGGTTGGCTTATCAACGCGTATTAAGTGGCAATGTGCCCAGCTCCTTGTATCCTACTTTGTTTTTTTGTTCTGTTCAACACTAGTTTATTTAGTTCTCGGAATAACATTTTTGCTTGTCGCTGAATGGGTTAGCTGAACTCTTTATCAATTTTAGAGGCAAAAACATCGGTCTTGGCAACGGGCAGAGAAAATCAAAAGAATTTGAAGAGTTTATTTTGGAGCAACGCAAGTATTTGCGAGAAGAACTCAAACTATGCGAACAAGCAACTCAACGAGTGCTTAGTTATTCCAATAATTTCTTGCACAAAAGGTTGAAGACTGACCCCACGGTACGTTTTTGAAAATTAGTTTCAAGCAATCGTTCACAAGTTTTCTTTGACAAGTTTCTTGACCAGCTAGTGTGTACAAGGAACACGTTTTCCTAAAAACTAACATTACTCATTTCGTAATTTTCTAGAAACCTTTACGAGTGGAGCGACAAAAGGGTATGGCTGTGCTTGGGAAGTTGAAGCCCATTGAAGAACTAGCAAGGGAACCCGCATGTTGTGTTGATAAATGTGTCTCGGTAAGATTTTTGTGTTCTTATTCAACGCACTAGCAAGTGAACTCGTCAACAAACTTGTCAATTAAGGAATACTTGTTCATTGTACACACAAGCTAGTGAACTCGTCAAGAAACCTGCCAAGGCTTAAAACTAGGATTGTTTCATTTACTGTAGATGGCGCTCACTCATAGTAAACTATTGCGAGAATGGCGTGACCGTTCGGCGTCGGGTCAGGCCGAAGCTCGTCGTGTGTTGGCGGAGATGCTAACTCCCTCTGGCGGAGCGAGATCCAACTGTTATAAATTCATTTCCTGGGTAACAGGATGTAGTCATAGTACCATTGGTAGAGTCAATGAACAGATGAAGAAGACAGGTTAGTACCTCTAAACCAGCATATTCTATTGAATAGTAATATCAAGTATTCAGACCGTCTACTTTCTTTAACTATGATCAAATTTCCAGACCATTAACTTCCATTGATCAAACTTCCACATTATATCCTTTGATTGACTATGATCAAACTTCTAGACCCACTTTCCTTCATTGGTCATTATCAATCTTCCGGATAGTGGCCTTCTGATCAAACTGTCAGAACATCTTTTATTGACTATAGTCAAACTTCCAGATTAATCCCTTTCTTTGATTATGACCAAGCGTCCAGGCCATCTACGGTAAACTGTATTTTTTAGGTGGCGACCGTGAGCCCCCTGTACACGGTTTGGTGAATTGGTGGAAGGAGCACCCCAAGCCTAAGAAAGCGAAACCGAAGTCGGTGTCACACAACTCCTCCACGCACGGAGTTCAACTCTTGCACCTCACCAACGCTCAGTTGCAACCCCTTGGCTTGTTGCAAACGGCCGCCAATTCAGTTGGTATACCCACAGCCGTTCTTGCATCCCAAATTCAAAACAATTCTCAGGTCCTCGCTAGCCCGCAAGTGCTCACGATCAATCCTACTCACCTGGCTATAAACGGGAGCTCTCAGGCCGCAAGTCGACAAATGGTATTAACTGCTACGCAACACACGCAACTTCAAATACAACAATTACAACAACAACAGCAACAACTGCAAATGCAGACAATTCAACTGCAGCAACAGTTACAACAACAAATACAACAAGAACAGCATTTACAGCAACAGAGTACGGATCAAAATGTACAACTTCAACTCCCTAATCAAGTTATGTCAAGTTCCGACGGCAACTGTCTATCCCTTGCTCAATCCCACGAGTTCCCTACAGCTTCATTCACATCCACGCTACACCCCGTTTCACAAGTACAGTGCGCGAACAATGGTACCCTGGGAACTAGTTCTCAGTCTTCATTATCCACGGATAATTTTTTGTCTTCCGACACGTTGCAAATTTTGAATTCAAGTCAAGTTCAAACGGTTGCTCCGCATGTAGTCACACTCCAGTGTAGTACTGAGCCCAGTGCTACACAAGCCGTTCCAGTCTCACTTATACAGACTCCTGTTTCACTGTCGTTGTGAAGCCGCAAGCGACTGGGGTACTTTCTGGATATACGATCAACAGCACTGTTTAGTTACACCATAGGTAGATTTTCATGTTTGTTGTTGTGTTAATGGATTGCTTGGGTTTAGTATGTGGAAGAAAAATCTTTATGTTCTATGAACTAATTTTTCTTTGAATCCAACTCTAATAGCACCCGCATTCCAACCATCTGGCGAATCAGAATTGGGAGTGACAGTTTGGGTGACGAAATATAACAGGAACAGTTTGGCTTAGCCTGCTTGCAGCCTGAGAATTTCAAGGGAGTTTCATGTAGAGTGGCTGCAAGCAAGGTATTCGATTTTTTTCGTCGTTGAGTTCTTTATATTTAAAATACCGGAATTTAGCTCACCACATACTCTTTCAAACGTTAAACCATTTGTTAAACAAAGCGCTCCCCTCCCCGATCAAGCGCCTTCTTCAATTATAAACATGCCACTCCAAGAAGCGCCTTCTCTTGAATTAGCACCCCCCAAAGAATTTAAAAATTAATAATGGCCCGGATCCCCGTGGCGCTTAGTCGGAGAATTCGGATTTTAAAGCACGTTGAATTTGCATATTCTTACAGAAAATTTAAATTTTAAACGAGCTCTCAGGAAGGCAATATTTGTTTTAAATGTCGTTTTAATTGCCGCTTGAAATACTTTCCTGTCTTTTCTTTGCTTTGGTACCTATATCCGTGCGAAAAGGTGGACTTTCTGGTCGAAAAGCGTGTAAATTTGTTGAAATTTGGAGCAAAATAGTCTGATTTTCTTCTATTGGTATGAAAAGGTTATGAACGGTAGGCTAACTGTGTGGTCTGTATATGAAGGAGATATTTTAGACAAGTGCTAGCTGTAAGGAGCGTTTAAAATAGAAAAGCGTTTGTTGACGTGCATTCTTGTTGACAACTTGACAAGGGGAAATGTCTGGTAGTAGTCCATACCGACGCTTGGTTGACAGATTTATTCAAGATGGTATTAAGATGGTTGCTTTAGATTTTGATATGACCTTGATTTCTGTGCATACGAATGGCAATTGGATGTTTACGGCACGACCTTTAGCAAGTAGAGTACGACCTGGATTTCCAGAATTTTTGACGGAGGTATTACGCAGTGGAATCTGGCTTGCGATTGTAACCTTTTCGCAACAGGTTGAATTGGTACGAGATGTATTAAAATGCCTGTTACCAGAACAAGATGTGGAAAGAATTTGTATACGAGGGAACACACCCGATTGGAAGCCAACACCAAGGTGTAGGAAAGAAGGTATTACAGTAAATTCTACAACTGGGGTAGAGGGGTGTACCCCTACTTTTAGCTGTTACGTTAAGACTCAAATAACTTAAGTGTATAGCAAAACTATCTGAAAAAGCTTCTCTGAACTGGCTCATATGCAACTTAGCTAATTAGTACTTGATTTATATGGTGCCTAATGGAAATATTCTAGATATTCTTCAAACAGTAATTTTAATTTTTTAACCAGGCAAACAGTCTCATATTGAATCTGCAGCAAAATATTTTTACAAGGTGAGCAATGTGAAGATCAAGTCACATGAGATTTTGCTCTTTGATGACGATGAGGAAAATTTACGAGTGGCAAAGAAACACTGCATGAGCACGGTAAAAATTGTTGATAATAATACATTACCTAGTTTACTTTCATGACACGCAGCTCATGTTTGCTCAATGCACTTAAAATATGCCCAGAGAAATACTTGTGTTCCTGAACAAGTTTCCTGATGAGTTCACTTGTATTCCAAACAACTTTTCCCACTGACATGTTTCTGGAGAAGTTAACTTGCTTGTGTTTACATGGAACAAGTGTTCCTTTATTGCGCATATGTATTTCAGTTTTCACGTTGTTATATGTCAATTCCTAAGGGATTCTCTGTATGGAAAATCACTTGAGAAGCATGACCCTGATCAAATTCCTCGCATAAGTTATGATAACACATAATAAATGTGCCATAATGAAGTGCATAAAATTATTGAGACATGAAGTAAAATGCCCTATTATAATAAAATGCATTGGAGAGTTGCCACTATTGGAGAGGCACCCACATCAGAGAGGTTTCCACATTAGTAAGGGGCCACATCAGAGAGGTATCCATGCTAGAAAAGGGTCCTCATAAGAGAGGTGTCCATATTTAGGGGTATATCATTATGCTTCTATTTCTTTCTTGAGATACATTTTGTGTAAATTAACTAACTGGAATATCTTGATTAGAGAACAGTCCCTTCAACAAAGTTCAACTCGATTTTTTTTGTTCCTATTTTAGTTGCTATGACATGATGCAATCATAAATCTATATAATACATCTTGTCTCTACTTTCGACTAGAATTTAAAAGTTTTCTGTTCTTGGTTATATCCATACATAATCGTTTTATTAACTAAATCATTTCTCATTTACTGCACTCATCTTATTTCTCATCTCATCTACACATGTGTGCATTAAATCGTCTTTCTTCTTATTTTCTGCACGTTCTCTCTCATATGCTGCATTTCCCTCTCGTTTACTGCACTTTCCCGTTCATTTACTACACGTTTTAAAAACTCATCGCACTCTATGGCCGCTTGATACCCTTCCCTGTGATAAGCTGTGAATATATTTGGAGTAAAAAACTGTAAGGCGCTTGTATGACGAGGAAATGATAAGCATCCCTTGCAGGAATCTCTGCAGCGTGAAGAGTTACAGCATTCGCAGCATGCACAAAACCCACAGCCTGCAGGACACCCTGAGATAACTTTCACATCATTCTCTTTTAAAAATGGCCCCTCACCCCAATCGGCGCTTAAGCTTTCACCAAAGTCCTTATTCCAACTAGGTTGAGTTTGAACCACTGGTACAGTGCTCTGGTCTTTAGTTAGGTCACGTGGGGCAAGCAAGACAATATGTCCATCACCCACTTTATGTCGAACACCATTCTCATCTAAATGAAACACAATTGCTTAACCCACTGGCTTAACCCGTTGTGCCAAAGCAAAGACGTAATGTAACATGTTGTGGGGGGACGTATTTGGGTGATTGAAGTTTTGTACAAGTCTCTCTGAGTGTTAGCCATACCATGACAAGCAAAGCTGTAGTGGTAACGTCAAGTTATTGTGGGACGTACTCGGTGCATGAATGTTTTGTAAGTCTCTCCGAGTGATAGCCACACCATTAGTCGGGGAGATAGAGGTACCAGAATAGGGGAACACTTACCATATTGAGGGGCAGTGGCGGCGGAACAGGGGGCTAGGGGGGCTTTAGCCCCCCCAAAAGTGACAGTGGGGGGGGGCTTAGCCCCCCCAGGTTACTTATGTGCATATTGCGCAGATCGTAAAGACGTATTTTCAAAGTTTTTTTACTTATAATTGGGCGTTAATATGCTTTAATACCTCATTAATTCACAATGAATCGTGAAATTTGATCAAGCAAACTCTATGCATATTTGTGTTTTTGTAGATTTTGAACCATTTTTGAAAGGTAGAAAAAATCTGTACACCGTTTGCGGTTTGTGTTTCCACTTAGTGGAAACACAATTGCCCCTGTTGAGGGGCAATTTCATTGTGCCTTAATCATGTAAATCAATGGTTACTAAGTGCATTTCTGAATGTTGGCCACTTTAAAATTTCTTGTGGGGTCCTCCCAACACGTTT
>JAODVQ020528719.1:0-17704 GCA_025400075.2 Phenganax stokvisi
GATCCTACAGGATCCTATTCAGGATTTCTACCAGGGCACTTTACAGACTGGTAAAAAATTTGAGTCTTTCTCATTTTACTGCAAAGAGTAGTATTTGCATAATATAGGGCTATAGTTCGTAATTTAGGTTTGTTGATTTTTGATCTATTTAAATTTAGCTTGAAATTTCATCTCATCTGGCCTTAAGATTGTTACTGGTCACTGGGTATGAAAAACTGTCAGGTACAAAAACCCCAGTGATTATAAAATCACTAAAATTTTACCTCAGGGGGTTCTGGCATTATAGTAGGTTAAAATATTGTGAATTTATTACAGATTTTCTTGAAAAAGAAGCTTCGAATGGTGAATGTTCTGGTTCCTCTTCCTCAAATAAAATTCCTGGTTGTACTTTAGAGGGCTTCTACTCGGGTATTATGCATTTGCTATATATAATAATATAATAATTTAATTATTTAAATTATTATAATAATATAATAATTTAATTATTATTTATTCCTCTGTAGTAACTACATCACTGTATTTTCTCAATCAAGTGCCAAGGGTGCTTATTAAATTAAAGACTAAAGGAAAAGGGTTATTTCAAGGGGATGTCAAATGGAGGGGTGTCTTTTAGAGGGAAACATAATCGTTTGATGCACACTAAAGTCCAAATCCCAATGTTTTTTTTAGCCTACGTATGTAAAAAATGCATGCCTTGTGTTTTCAGGTGATTATGAATGTGTGCATTGTCTTGTCACGAACACTGAACTGCAACCTACTGCTGCCTTGATCTCCTATGCATTGGTATGCCACATTTAAAAATACTGAAAATTAAAGCTTTGTTGTCGCCCGTGTGTAGGACGAACAAGTTTTGCTTGACAAGTTTTCTTCTTTTTGAATATTTCTTTTCTGTCTTTTATCATAGGATGCCGTATTGATAACTGAAATCGCTTTTGAGCAAATTTACAGAAGAAACATTCAAGGTTCAAGTTTGAAAATCACAGAAGAAATTATGGGCTGTTTGTTGCTTCATCACATGCAACAAATGCCATGTAATATTCATGCTTTGACTGCAATTGTGTCTGTCAATGAGCAAACTGGTACGTGCAGTAAGGAACAACGAAGGATAGCGGCTGGAATATATCCCACAGCATCCCTCATGAACCATGCTTGTGACCCGGATGTTATAGTCAGGTACGGGCTCTGACCTCTAGTGTATAACTGAATTAATGAGCACTTGCTCGTTAGTTAAGTTATTTGTTAGAGTTTTAAGCCTGATTTTTATGTCATATATCGCTGAAAATCGGCGAGATCTATTGTTGTAACATTCGTTAGTTACTTCGAGAAAAATTTTTCTTCGGAAATAATTTTCTTTTTCGTTTATCAACAACAACAAATATCGCAGGAGCATCGTCGACGGTTAAGGCTTTCGAAGCTTTGCTGATATTACCATTCACACGCATCCAAGTTTGAAGAGCTTTTAAACCACAATAGGTTATCTGTTTATTTGAGTTTTAGAGGATTCGAAGGTTGATATTTTGCGTATTTCTTGCAGTTTTATCGGATGTACTCTCGTAGTTCGAGCGACTCATAATATTCAACCTGGGGAAGAAATAGCGCACTGTTATGGTGAGCTGATTATCAGATAGCTACGCATGGCGTAACAGACGAAATGTAGATTGAGCCGAAGAAAAAGATGTTCTTTCACCACAACTGGAAACAGCACAATAAAATTAGTAAAACTGCAAACTTTCGTCGCGAAATGTTGTAAAGCGTGGAAAATACAGGTCTGGCAAAGTTTGCACATTTTGTTTTGTTTTTTTGTATATTTTAGTATTATGCGGCCGAAATTGATCTCCTTTTTGCAGAAAAGGTATCCATTTCGGCTGCGTGGCTCAAAAATATACAAAATTTTCTAACTTTGCTCGGCGATATTTTTCACACTTCACTACAATTCGCGACGAATCTCTGCCATTGTGCAATACTAACGATGCTCTTTTCATCAGTGTTGATATTTTTGGCTTTTGATTAAAATTGTGTTATTTACGAAATGGTTCCATTTGGCTACTGGTTCCGAACTGTACTCATAGTGAACTTTTGCCTTCACTTGTAGGTCCCAGTGCTAGCAGAATGACTCGTGAAGTTCGACAAAATCTTCTCCAAAAACAATATTTCTTCACTTGCAATTGTTCCGCTTGTAAAAGGTACGAACATCTTTGCTTCTTCGCGCGCACTGCCTTTTAGGATGCTTTACTCACAATCTTGGGGCCGGTCGTGTAAAGCCCGTTTAGCCTGTTTTCCACCAGGAAGAATTTTTAGTTCGGAAAATAAATTTACCAAACTCATTGGCTAGCAACATATTCCCTCTCGAAGCGAACCAATGACGTTGCTAGGTTTATTTTCCGCACGGAAAATTCCGCCTGGTGGAAAACGAGCTGTAAACTTACAGTGGATAAGCTCGCGTTTATTTCCTTTTTGGTTTTGTAATTTATTTCCAGCGACAAAGATTTGGAAGAGCAGTATGTTTATGGTGGGTTATTCATTTGTCCAAAATGTGCGAGTATCGTGAAAGTTTGTCGAGAAAGCGAGGAAAATTCTGGCAAATGCCAGAATACTAAATGTGGACACGTTCAAGACTTTTCTTTGTGCATTGACATTGTCAAAGACGCGCAGAAACTCTTTACTGCAGCGATAACAAGTCTTGAAAAAGGCCAGGAGTTGAAATGTTTGGAAACTCTCAAAGAATGCTTAAAAAAGCGACAAAGTGTTTTGCAAAGATTTGATAAAGATGTCGGCGAAACACACGACATACTGTCAAGGTAATTTATTATTCATATTCAACCTGGACACTTTCACTGAGTCCAAACTGTCTTCACCGTGTGCGCTAATCCAAACCATGATATCTTTTCTGTTGTTAGATGCCATGCGTCGCTCGGAGATTTCCGACAAGCGGCGTTCCACTGCGAACAGAGCACGGAGTCCGTTCGAAGACGATTTGGAGCAGAAAGCGTCGAATACGCTCACGAACTGCATAAATTAGCCCAGCTGTTATTCAATGGAAGACAGGGGAATCAAGCTGTACCGGTTATTGAAAATGGTATTCGGTTATTGAGCATTCACTATGGTAGCCAATACAGTGACGTGGAAGAATTACAGAAAATGAGGAAAACTTTGAGAAATTTTATCAAAGGTAAAACATAACCACTGTTTTCAAAATAATTTAGAGAAATATAGCCAAGTATTTTTACTGGAGTGACTTAAGATAGATCAAAACTAGAGTTTTGAAACAACGTTAATAAATAATTCAAAGCGAGCTTTCTGATTGCAAAAAACCATGATAATTCTATGCACTTGGAAGAGTTCTGAGAAATCAATGGTCAAATGCATGGCCAGATAAGCGAATTCACTTTCAAAATAGCTACACGTTTATTGCTTCATCGGATCCAACTTGCGGATTTCAATTTGTTGAAGTGCTGTTCAAACTGGATTTGAGCACGAATATTGCACCCGTTCTAAAAAGTTCTTATCTTTTTAATTTCTTTTCTAGCGTTAATTGCCTGTAGCGGCTAGATTTGAATGGAAAATATTCATTGCTTTGTGAATATTGTTTTAGAATGTCTTGCACTTTATCCCTCTTCACAAAACTATACAACTCTTTTGAGTCTTGACACTACTCATTGCAAAAGAATATTGTGGAATTCTGAAATCTTCATAAGTCTTCTAATTCTTTCAAATTGTAATAAAGGTCTAATGAGTCTGGGTTTCGATATGCAACTCTGTGTTCCACTGGTTCGCCAGCAAGAATTTTCTTGACCGCGACTTCCACTTTTTTCCCATTCGCTGTGTGAGGTATGTCCTGTGTCTGTAGAATTATGGCGGGAATATGACGTGGCGAAAGCTTCCCTCTGATCTCTTGTTTTATTCTTGTTAATTCATCTGTGAATCTATGAGAAGAGTTGGTTGGCTAGCTCATGTACAGTTGTGAAGAACGCGTAGGACATGAATCACACATTATCAAAGAATTGTCTTACTTGTAGCCATTCGCCATTTTGATAAACAAAACGACTCGTTCCTCCTTCAATTTGTTTTTGCACGCCACACACAAACTGTCTTCGACTTCTTTTAGCCTCTCCACTAAAAATATTGTTTTCAAGCTTAATTTTCCTTGAGAGATGTTTCTGAAAAGCTTTCCACTTACCAACATTGTATATTTCAGCGCTGCCAAATCGAACTCCGTTCGGATTGAGCGTTCCATCACTGAAATAGATTGTATTATATCATTAACACAGATGAGATAACTTTTCCCATTGCAAGTAATCATATTTCTGTCTCTTGTAAATTCCTTGGGCGATGAGCGGGAATGGAAAGAAAATTTCCCATTGAACTTTGATTTTCAGGCTTGGTGTTGCATGGAACACTTACCTTCTACCTAACATAAGTATGCCTCCAGTTTTGGAATTTATTTTACAGAAATCACCGTGACTCCATACATCTGCAAACATCAGTAAAAAACATCAGTAATCTTTCGTTGAAAACAATTTAGTAAAGAGTTTTACAGCAAATGTAAACCTGGACACTTTTTTGGCAAAAGCTAAGTTACGAATTTGGGGAAGTAACGGACGTTTGCGACTAAACCTTTAAAACTTTTGGCCGAGGTTTGCTCGATAGTACTTAGCTGAAAGCTTACTTTTGTACTTAGCGAAGTAAGCTTTGTGGTACTTTACGTTTCCTTCGTCATTCCAGAAATATATCGGCATAGAAGGAAACGGCTTTGTACAGACGAGTTCGCCTCGCTCGTCTTGTAGGGGTTGACCTAACAACATAGACAGATAGAAATCAAAAGTTATCAACGTTTTTCTTTTTGTCGATGTGCAGGGATACGTAAGCGAACCAATCATACCATTCTCGTCCCAACTCTCCACAGCCATACCAAGATTTGGGCTCTGAATTTCGCCTTTGTAGACAGGAACGGTGGGATTTTGTCCCATGAAACATGAAATAATGTCAGTACCGCCTAAAATAACCGACATACTTATGAAAAACAACTTCGTTACTCCTAACAAATCATATTTGCAATACCTTTATAATCTCACCGTGAACAATTAAGTGTACTTAAACGTGAACAAGAAAATAAAACACTAACTTTGGTCAAGTATTCTAAACCATATATCCAATTACTAAGCTTTGAATCTCATTCACCTGATATTGAGCCAAGCAGTAGATCTTTTTTGATCTTGTTATATACGTAGTCATACGTTGCTGGCATCAACGGCGCCCCAGTTGCGAGAATAGTGTGTAAAGAAGTTAAATTATGAGACTCCCCTGAATATCATAAAACATAAAACAATGTGAGTTCTAAGTTATTGTAGGAGTAGCATTGAAGCAACAGAAGAGTCATGGACAATGGAAAAGAAGAAAAAGTATGAATATATATATGGTCAAGTTAGGCAGACGCGAAAGTTTGTATAACCACAAGTCTAGTTACTATTGTATCTAATCTATGGTAATAAAATAGAACTACAGTGACCATCTAATGTCTGCAACTCACTCGGAATGACGTTTTTGCTTTCCAACGTTTCCAAATATTTTGGACTTGCTCCAAATATACTGATCCTGGCAAAGAAAATAATGAAAAATTGCAATTCTCTGAAACCTATAGCAATATATTTAGCCGCGAAGCGAACCAATCACGTTGCTAGACTTATTTTTTCCGCATGGAAAAATCCGCCTAGTAAAGCATGGGCTTAATACATCTATTTTCGTTTCAAAGCTTTAAGTTCAATCTTTTTTACGTTTCAGTGTACATACTGGTGTTTATCAACGAGATCAAAGAGAATTTCAGCTGTTGGTATAATTGGCGATCCGTCATATAGCACCACTGTGGCACCAACGGCGAGTGACGTCACTAGCCAATTCCACATCATCCAACCAGTCTAAAGAATAGTGCACTTATATGGTAAGGTTTTTGATGTTGTAATCCTTTTATGGTTTAGTGGGTTTCAGCAAGTCCCACCCAACGAATGGTCTTCAATACAGACGTCTATACTCTATTTCAACACGTGTAATAAAAAGAATTGACATCACTTTCATATTGTTGGCCACCGTCTGCTGTATTGCGCTACTATTAATCGCAAATCCCGGTTTTCATTCATCGTAATTCAACAACGATGTCATTTGTCCTACTAGGTAGAAATTTATCAGCATTTTGCTGTTTTGTACGTGTTTGCCCTCTTTTAATAAATTCCACTACTACTGCCACTGCTGATTTCATCGTGCCGTGATCATTGATGACTCAAATGGTCAAATCAATAAAAGTCATTTTCTTTTTCATGGATTATCTATTCAATGAGTCGGAGATGATTGCAAATGAATCAAAATATAGCAAACTAAACTTTTAAACGTCTGTAACAAAAAATCGAACTTGCCAGGATAGATTACCGTTGTGTAATAAAAAATAACGTCTTCCCTTGTCATATTTCCTTGAAGAATATGTTCTTTTAAATGTTGAATCAGTGTGCCCTGAAACAAGCAAGTAACTGTCTAGTTTATAACCACACAATCGTTTTCTCTCAGAGTGAAACACAAAACTAGTTTTCGCTCAGTAAAATTTTCTTCAGTAGAAATTGGCTTTACTTTGCGCTGGCATTATTTCTTACCCCGACAGAATGTACCAAGCATTTCGGTTTTCCAGTTGTTCCAGACGAGTACATTATAAACAACGGATGGTTGAAAGGAACTTGTTCAAATGTCAGCTCTTCAGAATCGTCAGCGAGGTTCAGAAAATCATCATGAAACATGCTTCACGATAAAAAAAATTCAATAGAATATAGACTGGCAGTTCGAGTTTTTTTAAACTCGTGATTATAAACCTGTTTGGTATATCTTTCAGATCTATTTCATCCTTTTTGCCAACTTGCGGAAATATAATAACATTCTGAAGATTGGGAAGACCTGGAATACAACACACAGTTTTTCTATGGCTCTGTAGATACATAAGCAACCCTTTAGGTACATATTTAGCAAATTATAATAACATACCATTTACAACTTCTTTTAGTTTATTCATGTGATTGTGAACCTTTGCATTGTATGTGACAGCGTCCACAGAGAATATCACTTGAGGATCAATTTGAACAAATCGATCCAAGACACCCTAAGTGCATGGAAAATGGCAAATCCAGCTTTGATTTGTCTAATTTGAAAACTTTAGCTGAGCCTCAGTTGAGAAATTGTTTAAGCTCACCTGTGATCCAAAATCAGGTGATGTTGAACTCCAAATCGCTCCTAAACTAGCAGTTGCCAGCATTGCTTTGACAGCCAGGCTACCATTCGGTAGATAACCTAAAATTTAAAACACAGTTTGGAAAATGTTTAAAGACCAAACATTGTCCAAACTCCTAAAAACAGTTCTTAGTGCTTTTTACCAGCTACTCTGTCTCCCTTTTTGACACCAAGTTTCTTCAAAGCAGATGCTAAAACAGCAACTCTTTTTCGAAGTTGTTTGAACGTTATTCTTTCATCCTCGACGCCCTCACCTTGAGTTATTACAAACTTTAACCAATTGAACATTGATGTAAATCTTTGTCAGTGTTGTGTTAGGATACCTGTTGCAATAATTGCAATTCTGTCATCATTAAACTTCAGCAGATTTTCAGCATAATTTAGTTTGCTGCCACAAAACCACTTTGGTATGTCTGTCATCACTTCCGTATTGGTAACCTTAAAGAATAATGTGAGACATGTAAAGGTGCAGTCAATAGGGTTAGGTTTGCCAATGTTTGCCCAACTTCTGTTTTAGTCTAAATCTATCTATTACCAGATGATTTCACTTGTCATTGAGGGAAACCCAGCTGTCACTAATTTATGAATATTAATTACCTTGGTATATGGAGATGAAGCAATTAGCCCAGAAAATTGCCAAAACATTTCCCAGAAGTCTTGATAACAATTAATGGACCATTGGTATAAATCATGGTATGTTTCTAAAATGTTAATGTTTGGTTTCACCCATTTAGCTGCAATGCACCATTTTGCATTGATTGTCAACATCTTAATGAATTAGAACTGCTACATCAGCATATTTCTCTGGTTAACCATTATGATGCAATGTGGCCAGTCTCCAAGTACAGAGTACTTTGTTATTTATTGTCAATTTATTATGCAAACATGTAGACATCTTTTTTACTGTTATGTTGCAATTATATAATTACTATTCCATAATTCTTAATACATCAAATTAATAAAATTATCATTTTCAATGAATGTTTATAAAAAATTGTAGTTGAATAGTACTGATACTTTTAAATACAAACACAATATCAAAGACTTCTGGTACTTGAAATGTCAAATATTCTCTCATAGTAATGTACAAGTATGATGTAATTTAACTACCTAGTTTGAGCTTGTACACGTTGTTCACTTGCAAACGAAATTCGTTCATTTTAGTAGTTTCATTGCAATCCGGTCTCCATAATATTTCAGGAGTATTATCAAACGATTCCATATTCAAAGTTTAATCACTGCAATTGAAAGAACATCCAAGACAATCAAAGGGAAAAGTCAGCTCTTTATGTAAAGAAATTCTTGCTAAGCCATGAATATAGTTTGTTGTAATGAGGCCACTCGACCTTTGCACCCGTCGGGAATTTACTGGTGGCACCTAAGCAACCAATTTTATGTTTAAGCAGCACAAGTTTTAAGCAAGAGAGGGTATACAAATAATGCCCAGTAATTTTGCAGTTAGAGAACTAGTAATCATTACATTTTGGCCACGCCCCTAACCAACCTAGCCCCAACAGCGCAATGCAAGGGGTAATTTGAAACCACTTGCTCTTCAAAATTAACTTGCTGCAAAAATGGCTACAAAATTTGAAAGTTTAGAGAAATGTTTGGAGAAAAATATCCCGGAAGATGAATTAAAAGAAGTGAAACGCATATTGTATGGAAAAGCGTGTAGGTTAGTGCTGATTATAGTTTTCACCATGATGGGTAAATTCTTCTGGCTTTTGAAGGGTATACAGGCACATTACCACTCAGTGGGTTAATTCATCACAAAGCCTTGAGTTCAACTCATGCTGGAAAGATTGCCATGTGAATATAATACATTATTTTCTTCACAGCAAACTAGAATTCTCACTAGATATTCTGGATGAGGCAAATGCCAAGAAAGTTGAATTGAGTGGTTACAAAATACAAGCCAGTCCAGAACAACTGCGAAAACCACGAATTATCAGGATTGGAGCTGTGCAACATCATACTGTGCTGCCAACCTCTGCACCTGTTGCTGAGCAGGTTTGATATGTTCATTCTATGTGATCATACAGTGCTAGCATCTTACATTCCGTGTACAAGTAAAATCGTTCAGTGTTGGACAAAATAAAATAAATAAGTGGGACTCTTAGAAAATAGATCAGTCTTCCTCAATGATTCTGTCATATGCTAGACATTATAACTGGTGTTTTTTTTCCATTTGGATTTAGTTGGATGCAGTTCATACAAGGATTGGAGAAATTGTTAAAATTGCCAGTCAGTGTGGTGTAAATGTTCTTTGCTTTCAAGAAGCATGGAGTAAGTGAAAGGCTGAAAGCCACAGTGATATAATAGCTAAGACTATTTTGCTGAAATTTTTTCATGTTTCAGACATGCCGTTTGCATTTTGCACAAGGGAAAAATATCCATGGGTAGAGTTTGCTCAATCTGCTGAAGAAGGACCAACAACCAAAATTTGCCAGCAAGTAAATTTAAAGAAATTGATTTTTAACCAATTAACATGTGAGTTATTCTCATTACTGAAAGCTTGTCATTATGCTGTTTGGTAACTTGTTTGTTTTTTCCAGTGGGCTAAGCAGTATAACATGGTGATTATTTCATCAATTTTGGAAAGAGAAGAAAGCCATAGAGATGTTTTGTGGAATACCTCAGGTTTGCATTTACCATACAAGACTTCACTAAAAATTGGTGTCGACACTTTTGAATCTTTTCAGTCGTGATTTCAAACACTGGCAATGTGATCGGCAAGACAAGAAAAAATCACATCCCAAGAGTTGGTGATTTTAATGAGGTATTATGTCAACTGAGATGCAATTTAAGGTTCCTTTAAACTTCTTAATCAATTTTACTATGAAACTATTGTTTTCAAGTCAACCTACTATATGGAAGGCAATCTTGGCCACCCTGTTTTTGAGACACAATTTGGTGAGTTATATGCAGCTGCTAAATTTTTTTCTGCAGTAATAAAAAATTCTTTTTTCCATGTATTAGGTCGCATTGGAATAAATATTTGTTATGGACGACATCATCCTTTAAATTGGTATATGTTGGGCTTGAATCAAGCAGAAATTGTTTTCAACCCATCTGCAACAGTTGGTGATCTCAGGTGGTTAGAGGTTATTAAATTCCTATTCCTAAGGAAACTATTTCTTTTTGTCAATGCTGTATTGTATGTGTTTTTAGTGAACCAATGTGGCCCATAGAAGCTCGATGTGCAGCTATTGCTAACAACTATTTTGTCTGTGGTATAAATAGAGTTGGAACAGTGAGTATTGTAGGATCCATATTCAGCTACTGTTCATGAACTTACAGTTGTCTTAGCTTTTTATGTGTTTAGGAAACTTTTGAGCATGAGTTTACCTCTGGTGATGGAAAACCAGGTACTACATAATAACCAACATTCATCGAGTGTTTGGCTTCAGAAGCAAAGTACATTTAAAATATTTGAAACTTTTTCAGCACACAAAGACTTTGGACAATTCTATGGTGAGTTGAATATGATTAAGGATATTATGTTCTACTTGGGAATTAAAACTTAAATAATGACATATTACATATTTTCAATAGGTTCAAGTTATGTTGCTGCACCTGATGCATCCAGAACTCCGGTAAACTCCTAACACAGATTTATACAACTTTGTTTCAAATTGGTTGGAAAGTTGTTCTGATTTCTTTCACACTTGTTCTAATTTGTTTCAATTTTGTTTTTAACAAAGGTTCAAACATGTCTATATTTAGGGTTTGTCTCGCTCATCTGATGGTTTGTTAGTCACTGAAGTTGATCTCAATTTATGCCGCCAAGTCAAAGACAAATGGGGCTTTCCAGCCACATCTCGCCTGGATATGTATGCTGAAGAATTTTCAAATGCCGTGAAACCAAACTTTAAACCCCACATTGTCCGTGAAGCAGATAACAATCAGTAAACAGGACCACAATATACTTAGCTACTAACTGGTGATGATGTTGAGCTCTCAGATATATATAACAGATTTTCCTAAACCAAAATCAGTTTTGATGTGCCCAATGTTCTTTAATTAAACCATCAAACAAATTTTGTCAAAATTTACTGCTTCATATTCACAAATATAATATCCTCATCTGTACCATAACTTTTCCTGGCAAGTTCAAAAGAAGCAATATTCACTGTACATTCTTCATCAATTAATGAAGGATTTTTACAAAATATCACCCCTGATTCTGTGTCATATCCACACAACACTATATAGTGTCCTGCATATTGTTTTGTTAACTCTCTATTGTCATTTGATATTGGGTATGTCAAAAGGTAATTAAAACTTTTCTCTCTCGATTGTTTGTGTGAACAAGAGTTGCATTTGAGTAAGTTTGAATCGACCAAAACAATAGCTACATGTCCATCGTCTAGTTTAGCCACAATTTCCTCCATGCTAAGAGACCTGAAGCAAGTTTACGAAAATTTGTTACATATTAGGGAATTTGTTACATATTAAGTAATTAGAATTTAATGATTACAGAATTAATGAACCAATCAGCATGAAAAATCACCTTTTAATAATTTTTATACCCAATTGATCAGCATTTCGAAACATTGTGTTAATTCGAACCTCTTCAACAGAGAAATCATCTTTATAAAAGGCTTCGTATTTATATCCAGGGTCAACACCACATGTTATTGTAAAGTACACAAAGTCTACATTAAAATGACGCAAGATATTCGCCAAGTCTATCGACCAAACCTTATCACTGACACCCAATGTCTTGATTGCATCAAATATTGCTGAGTCATCATAACTTTGTTTCAATTTGAGAAAAATCATTTGAATACAAGCAATTCCGCAATCCCAGTCAAATTTTTGAATTACATGCGGTAAATCAGTTCTTTTACTACCCATAAAATGAAATCTGTGTTTTCTTTCTTGCTTTTGGCTTTTTCCGATTGATTTACTGTGTTTGTTTATTCGTGGATACATAGTTACTTCACGATATATAATTGTACAAATTCATTATTTTTAGGGATAAAGAGGGGTATATCTTGCGAGACCATAGGAACCAATAGGAACGCATATTATTGAATTTCAAAACTATCACGTGATGGAATACCACCAATCAGAAACAAAAACGGTGAGCGGGAAAAAAGACGAAAACCGTTGGTGCCCGTATATCACGCAGAAGCTCTCAAAAAACTGCAAAAGAAAGCAAAAAAAGACCAAGAATAAAGAGAAAGAGTCGTCCAAAGAAATTATGGTATAAAAATTTGTTATACTTGATTGTTTTTCGTATATACTTTGTATATTTTCCTGCGAAATGTGGTCGATAGCAAGACAGAATTTCCCAAAGAGACGAGTTCGCTTGCAATTGTTTCGGTTCGCTTTTGGCCGCTGATTGGTAAATATTAAGCAAAAGTATTGTTGTGTAACTTTGGCTGCTGGGTCTCTAGTGTTTGGGGAATGTTCTGAAGGGAATTTTGTAGAAATTTACTGCATTTAAATAAAGCGCATGATTGCAAACGAAATTTTGTCAATTAGAACTTGCGAAAGTTCCTCTTTGTCGTTTTACGGATTGATACAAGCAATTTTTCCATCAGAAACTGCTAAATGTTAGCTTTCTACTCGTACCTATGGGTCTGTTCTGTGTGATATTTTGTTAATTTATGAATTTGGGGGGAACTTTTTGGAATGTTCAGTTTTGGCAAAGTTTTGAATAAATTTCTTGGAAGTCTTATTTTATTTTTTGACGAATTTCTGTTGTATTTTCGATGCAAATTTTGCTGGGTTTGCTTAAAAAAAAGGATAATAAAGAATATAACAAAACCTACCCTGATCTTTGTTTATCACTGGATCATGGTAATAGAGTGATACAGATGAATAAAGGGGGCATATTGAAGCTGCCTATAGACATACCCTGTTTGTTCCTATTTGACCCACAGTGACCTGGTTCTGCCAGATCGCTCGCGGAACGTTTGGTTTGTTTGTGTGTTTTTGACAAAAATTCGAGGTTGTGAAAGTCCATGTGTCAACAGTTTTCAATCCGAAGCAATCCTCTTTAAAATTTGTAGTTAACGGATAACGTTTGAAAGAAATACGTGCTAAGGATGTCTATTGGGATTCCTATTAAGATTTTGCACGAAGCAGAAGGTCATACGGTTACTTTAGAGACTCTAACTGGCGAGGTGTACCGAGGCAAACTCATCGAAGCCGAAGACAACATGAACATTCAAATGTGTGAAATAACTTTAACGTCTCGAGACGGACGAGTTTCACAGTTGCAAAATGTATTTATACGTGGAAGTAAAGTTAGATTCATTATTTTGCCTGATATGTTGAAAAATGCGCCTATGTTCAAGCGTCAAAGAGACAGGGGCTCAGCTGCCGGTAGGGGAAAGTCAGCCATTTTGAGAGCACAAGGTAACAGAACATTTGTGATATATGTTGCACAACTCAGATCTTACCTTCTAATTTGGCTTTTAGTTGTTAAAAGTTATCCTAAGTGCATACATCCGTGCAATTGACTAAGTTTTTTGAAAATTCTTGTGAAAGATTGCTAGGAGGTGTTCTGTCATTGCAAGGAGCAAAAGGACAAAGTAGGTTGTATTTGACTCAGTAGTTATAATTTGCTTATAAATCTCTTGTAGCGGCAGCAAGAGGCCGTGGTGATCATTTCCGTGGACGTGGCAGGGGTGGTTACCAAAGAGGTGGTCGTGGAGGGGGATTCCAACAACGACGTTAATGTGCTGTGCAATATCTACTTTGATTGTCTCATCTTTACGCGTAACGCACTAGGTTATTCTCACCTGATACCATCATCTTTATAAATATCACTAATGTACATAGCTGTGTTTAGAACAACAACATATGATAAAATTTTGTGAGATTTTTGCTCAGTTTATGTTACTTTATACCATGTAATAGTATTTTTAACTGCTCACATTACCTGATATCTGCAATCTCATAGGTAGGGTTCTGTTTGAAAAAATATAGTTACATAAAAGTAACGTATAAAAAACCTTTCTGATTGTTGACATATATGCAATTGTTCTTTCTTTGCTCACTATTGTTCTTTTGTTTCGTTCTTTGTACAATCAAAGTTTTGTCAAGTTTTTATAAGAAGCTATGTCAACTTTCTGTTTTTGAACGTTGAAAATTGAAATGGTTTTGTTTGACGACTTGACAAGCAAACATTGTTTGGTAAATATGGGAACCTTGATTTGTGCTTGTTGATATCAAATAAAACTCTAACAAAACCTTGGCATTTATTAAAATCAAAAAATGATTGCAAATTTTATTTCGTTTACTGGGCTTCAGATTTATTCAGATTTTGTATTCTATTTGATCCCCCGTCGGAAAAAATGTCAAAGTCCCCTCCTGGTGCAAAGATTGCTTTAATAGTCACGTGGTGGGTTTCTCGACCAATCAAATCATTCCGCGTCCAGCGTGTATTGCAGCAACAGGCCACGATGTGCGGCATTTGAAGAGTGACTGGAAATTTTTTAGTGCTTTTATCAAATTTGTTTGTTTCAAATCGAAATTCTTTACAACTGTTGCTGTTTCTGTGTAGTTTTATTATCCTGCTAGCTATTCGTTTGCCTTGAAATGGATTTTGCTCACACTAAAACGGTTGAACAAGTTTTTGAACATTTTAGTGTTGATGAAAGTTCAGGCCTCAGTTCGGAAGAAGTGAAAATAAGCCAAGAGAAATATGGGCCAAACGGTACGCATATTTATGTAAAACATGTCTTGCTCGTTGCACGACAAAACTTTGGTATTTATGATGATAAAATACAGTAAAAATGGGTTAAAGTGATTCAAATTTTCATGCATCACCATTTGATATCACAAAGCAATGCAGCCGGCGATGTGGCATCTTTGTTTTCATGTAAATCTTTCAAATTTTCAAACACGTAACTGTCAATATTTTCTTTTTTATGCTCTTTGGTTTTTCGCAGAAATGCCGGCTGAAGAAGGTAAAGTGTATTGTAATTTTTTAAAACATTTTTTAATCTCTTAAAATTAGTAATTTTGCTATGTCACTTTGTGTCGAATTGAAGGTTTTTGGGATTTATTTCTAGGTAAACCTATGTGGCAGCTAGTCCTAGAGCAATTTGATGATTTGTTGGTGAAAATCTTGCTTTTAGCTGCTGTTGTTTCGTTTGTAAGTGTAAAAGTTCGTGATTAAATGGACTGTGCAAAAATCATGCTGTGCATACATATCAGAATATTATATATCTCGGTTTCATGAAATCTCTTGTATTCCTCTCACAGGTGTTAGCTCTTTTTGAGGACAGCGAAGACAGAACTACTGCTTTTGTTGAGCCTATTGTCATTTTAGTCATTCTTATTTTAAATGCTATCATTGGTGTATGGCAAGTGAGTCTATAAAGCTAGATTAACCCAACAGCTTTTTCAGTATACTAGCTCATGTTGCCAAAATGACTCCGTGGTATTTTAGTTTCGCCCTTGTCAAACAGCATATATTACATATATTACAACACATATTGCAACTTTTCGATGTCTTCGCTCTTAGATAAATTTTTGGAAATCAAACTTGCTATGTCCCAAAAATTATGGGTTTTATTTTTTAACAATTACAATATGCATGTAAAATTGTTTTCCATTTTCTCTCGAAAGTTAGCATTATCCCCTGTGAGGTCAATTGGAAAATATACAGTTGACAATTCATCACCCAAATTGTGGCAGTGATAAGGCTGTTTGCGAAATGAGGCATTGTCTGGCTAAACATGAATCCGTGGTTTTCATTGGACGAAATGTGAAATGCAGACGTCTGTCAATTAAGTGTTAATTTTCCGAAGTAGTTTAGCAGTTAATTGCTTTGTTGACTACTTTTTTTGCATACGACTCTTTTTGTGTTAAAATGAACATTTTTTAAGCTGTAAATTTAGCATATTCATAGTGATACTGCAGATGGTGTATTGATAAACAGAAGCCTATCTAGAGCATAAATGATTCATTAAATTGCTTTCAAATCAGTGCAACTTTTATCAAATATCTCACTATTCATAAAACTTTTACAAGCAATCAAGTATTGTTTTTGTAGTGACTTCTCTTAGTGGGTCCCAATATCCAGTTTATTGTTTGACAACTGCAATTAAGGGCGATGAGAATCCTGATTTCAGGTTCTCTAAACTGTTACTTGTGACAAAGTTCCCCTGGAAGATGGAAGCTGTCTTATTTTTTAAACATGGTGTTGTATTCCAAGTCTTCAATATTTTATAAGGTTTTATAAATGTTATAGGAATTAAATGCTGAAAGTGCTATTGAAGCTTTAAAAGAGTATGAGCCTGAAATTGCAAAAGTTGTAAGACAGAATAAAACTGGGGTGCAGAAAATCAAAGCTAGAGACCTGGTACCTGGTGATGTCGTACATGTTGCAGGTAAAATTATAGTGACTGTACGTTATCTAACTATATTCAACGTACATACCGTATGTTCAAACAATTAACTGGCAATAGTTTCCCCTCATGACAAATATAATTGCCTTGCATTTGACAGTGTAATGGCTACTAGACAAATAGATTAGGTATTTTAATAATGATAGTTGTTGATCTACTTTTCAGTTGGTGACAAAGTGCCTGCTGATATTCGTGTCACGACGATATTGTCAACAACTTTGCGTATAGACCAGTCAATTTTAACAGGAGAGAGTGTTAGTGTTCTAAAACATACAGGGCCAATTCCTGATGAGAGAGCTGTGAATCAAGACAAGACAAATATGCTGTTCTCAGTAAGTAGTCTTTGCTTGAAGAGAATCTTTTCGAAAACACCTACTGATTTTCTTCTCTCCTTAGAAAAATAACTGCACATCTGAAATAATGTAATCTTAACAACAAGGACCTTGTGCTCTTTCATCTAAAGTCAGTATTTATATCTGACAGTCATAATGTTTTTGTGCAGGGTACCAATATTGCATGTGGTAAAGCTATTGGAGTTGTGGTTGGCATTGGTTGTGACACACAAATAGGTAGGGTGATAGATAAATTTAGTATTTACATGGTATGTAATTCTTTAATGTTTAATATTAATGAAAAGTGCTCACTGCAGTTTTTCATGAGATTTAACAATATTTTTGCTCCTTTGAGTACAATATATGTGATTGAATTGCAGGCAAAATTCGGGACGAAATGGTTGAAACAGTTTCAGAAAAAACACCTTTACAGTGTAAACTTGATGAGTTTGGTGAGCAACTTTCGAAAGTAAGTTGAACAAACCTAGACAGCAATCTGTGTTTAGTTTGACATGATCACACAAGATTCTCCTTCACTTTATCATCAGTGAGGATTTTTAGTTCTGATCTCAAACTAACAGCTTATAAAATAGTGTAATTAATGACTTGTGAATCATAATATTTTTCCATGTTTTTAGATTATTACTATCATCTGTATTGCAGTATGGGCAATCAACATTGGTCATTTCAATGACCCTGTGCATGGTGGTTCTTGGGTCAAGGTGAATTATATGTACA
>JAODVQ020528827.1:0-23742 GCA_025400075.2 Phenganax stokvisi
ACTAAATCGATTTTTGAGACTAAAATTTTTTGGGTTTAGGTTTTTGTTAGAATTCATCATTTTTTCTCTACTTATATATGCTGAATTAATCACACAGTTATTTTTCGTAATAGAATCTTCTACTAAATCGATTTTTGAGACTAAAATTTTTTGGGTTTAGGTTTTTGTTAGAATTCGTCATTTTTTCTCTACTTATATATGCTGAATTAATCACCCGGTTATTTTTCGTAATAGAATCTTCTACTAAATCGATTTTTTAGACTTTAAAATTTTTCGGATAATTCATTTCTTAATTATAGACACGAAATCAACCACCTTGTACGTAACTTTTTTTCACTTATCATGCAAATGAGGCAGCTCATTAATTATTCATGAGGCAGCTAGCTCATTAATTATTCATAATAGAATCTTATACTTTGACGCCATCTTGGAAGCTCATTAATTATTCACGAGATTGCACAATCAGGTCACGTGACCTTGAGTGACGTTGACCTTGGCTGATGACGTCACAGCTCATTAATTATACATGAGATTGCATAATAATTATTTGTGAGCACTTGTTGGACAAGTGTTGGACAGTTGTTGGGCAGTTGTTGGACAAGTGTTCAAAAGGGGGCGTAGCCAAAAAGAACGTGGTAACCTCATTAATAATGCATAATAGTAATATATACTTTGGCGCCATCTTGGATTTTGTGTGAAAAAAAGGGCGTGGACCCCTAATTAATTATGCATAATAGTAATATATACTAATTTTGAGGGTGTGGTTCTGGGACATATTTGACCCTCTTTTTCGAAAACGCCTTTTTTTGTAATAGAAAAATATACTAATTAAGAAAAAAGTGTCCCTGAACATACAAAACTACACTACTTGTCTGTGGCATGCATTGTTCAGGAGTATAAGGTATATGATGTGATTCTAGGGTAGATCTTGTGGCAAAGGTAGAAGTGTCGGCTGCTCAACTTACATCCGTATGTATGCTTTAGTTCTCGGAGGGAAACGTTTGAGTCGGGGTATCAAGCTTCTACAAAACAGTGCATCCCCATCTTCTTTGTCGATTTCTTTTATTTTGTTCGTATTTGTTGACTTTTTCATGTGTTCTGCCATAGTACTTGCGATACTAATAATAGCATGATCCACATCTGCTTTCGAGGGAATCTTATTGTGCGCACTCCATGGTCTTGTTTGCTTTGCCACACTTTTGGCCTTACTAGTTGATGCCTGTGTAACCTGTGTTACAGAAATATCATCTTCTGGTTCTGATATGCAAACGTCTACGTCTGAATCATCAGACTCTGGGTTTGACTCTTCTTCATGACTTTTGTGCGGATCTATGCTCGAATTAACGATGCTGGCTAAATTTGTTGTTGTGGCCTTGTGAATAATCTGCACCGACAGCCACTCTAAATTTGCACACTCGTTTGGAATTGCGATGGCGTCTCTGCCAGAGCCAGATGGAATCGACTTTTTCTTCTTTAAAAATCTACCGTAAGCTGTTCGAATATTCTTGAACTTTTTCTCCGCTTCGGCGGCAGTTATACCAAATGTCTCGGCTATTTTAGTCCAACTGTTCATTTTGAATTGCTTGTTCTTGTAGTCCTTGCTAAATTTGTTGTATAAGCATTCGTACTTCTGAACCTGCTCCATAAAGGCTGAGTTGGGAATGCTTGTCTGAGACATGTTCAATATAATATTTTCAAATACAGTTTGCCACTTTCTGTTTTGTGCAGAATCAGGAGAACTGATCGCAGTTCAGTATGATATTGTCAGATATATATTTCCGTCAAGGAAACGGCTGCTTTTCTTTTGAGTTGAATTAACCAAGAGAATGTCATGGTACGAACAAAAATGCCAGCCCTTCGCAAGCAACTTTAAGTGTTAGCCATCGCAACATTTTCATAATTACTGCAGTATTGCATTAACCCATCTCCGTGACTTACCTTGTAAAATGCCTTTGCAATTGTGAATTGAGAATATTGTAATTTTTTACATAAAAATTTCATCTGCAAATATTGAGCGTGCAAAATTGCGTGCAAGCTTCTTTATACAATCAGGAAGCAGAAATCTTAGGAAGTTCTACCTCTAATACATGACACGAACTATTTTACACATTTGTTTAATATTTAGAAAGAAAATTGCCTTCAAATAGTACAGCCTTGCTTTAACTCAAACAGATTTTTCTGGCCCATAGTTGTCGAATCGCCAGACTCCCGGTTTCCATTAAAAAAGAGTCGTCAGTGCTTGCCGCAGGGTAAATTGGATCGTTGAGATAGAACTCGGTTCTATCTCGACGACTGACGATTGACGACTCAACGATCGACATTCCTGATCGCCCGCGCATGTTTCCATATGATCGTCGAATGAAAAAAAGCTGTTTTTTCAACGATTGACGATCAAGCGATTAAATGAAAACTGGGCTTTAGCTTTATAACAGGAACTTCTCAAGTGTACGATAGCTTAAGAGATAGTTTCGATCGCGGTTTATGTCTCAATTCCTAAGACTTGCGCCATTACTGTATGCAAAATATTTCATTTCGCTGTGAAGCACGTGTTCGATGGCAATTTCAGCAAAAACGGGGGCCCGTGCTGATAGAGTTGTTTAACATTTTAATAGAAATAGGCACGTGAAATACCTACATAACCCCCTGAAAAGTTTACACTATGACTGTATGTCTGACTGTGTGACTGATGTGAATTTTCACCACTCATCACAATACTGCAAAGTTTCAAAAAAACTTTGCACTCAAAATGAGCAAAAGCAAATCCTCCAAAGCCTGACAGTCGGAATCGAGTATTTTCACCATTTATAATTGGGACTAAAATGATTGAAACTCAAGTCCTTCATGATGTAAGTTGACCAATTCTATTTAAACAAATTACTCACGTGCTTAATCATTAGTAAGCAGGAATAACTTTTAATGAACATGTTGTATAACCAGATGCAATCCTTTGCACTAATGACCGTCTTATGTCTTAGCAAATTCGTATCTACTCACTTTTTCTCTATTTGGCATGAAAATATATCATTCAAAAGCAAAAAGCCTGATCTTCCAAACACACAAAAATTTCATGTACAAGTTGAGTAAATCATGCACAATAACACACTGAAGTCTGATTACTTTTCATGCATAATAACACACTGAAGTCTGATTGCTTTTCCTTCTATGCACAATGAACATGCCAATGTTTTTCAATACACTTTCCTGATGCTTTTGATTAATTTGTTTTTAAATATTGAGGAATGAATAGAATTGCAATTGCTCATGGAAGTAGAATTGTATGTTTGTGCATTTTCATAAATGAAATGTATAATTAACAATGTTATTGAGTTATCAAGACATAGCAATATATAGGTGTAAGCCATGGCAAACAGTATCGCAATAATGCATAGCTAGCTACTGTACTGAATGGTTCAAAAAAGCAGTGTTCCATAGTTGGTAGAAATAAACTAAGAAGTCTAGAACTAGTACAATGCATAGAATGTTCATCTTTGGCAATACTTGCATTTGCCTTTAGCTTTGGTATTTGTTTCTAACATCAAAACCATCTAAAAGAATTGTACACGTTTCAAAAATCACAATATTCTAAACTTTGTGTCATCCAAGTACACAACATGCAAAACCGATTCCAGCATTGAAGCCCTACCATAGAATTAAATCTACCTACTGACTACCTGTTTCTCATTTCTACGCATGGGCACAAATAGCTTGAAGTAATTAGCATCCATCCTTGATCAAGGATAAAATAGGAAACAATGCATAGTTGAAGAATTTATCATTCAGTGCATATTTACAACAATAACTCCAAACCTAGGCCCCCTAGGAGTTTCAACATCCTTCTTCAGATGATTTCATAAATTTCCACTACTTTTAATGCATAAACTCAGTCTGTACTGGGATGCCAAGTTTAATGAAAGAAAAACACGTTTCAACACAATTTAAAATATGAAAAGTTTTATTCAAAACAAAATATTGGTAAAACACTGTTCATTTCCTGCACATGTCATCTTTTGTGCATGCATCAATCAAAACTCAAATCCATCTGTCAAAGGACGATCGATCGATAGGTAAATCAAAGAAATACTATCCAATACACCAGGAAGATTGGGGTTGATGGGATGGCATCTTAACAAAACAATTAATAATCATGCAATATTAATGTTAATAAGTGTACAAAGACTGTTGTTCAGTTCTAGCTACTCTTTTAACTCGGACACAGGACCTTCTTCCACTGTTAAATGCTTTGAGTCATGATGATAGCTTGATCATCTCCCTTGTATTCCTTAATCTTGTAGCCAACTTGGACATTCTTATACATGACCTACACAAAACGAACTCTCCCGTCTTGACCAGGAAACACTTCGTGGACAAGACCTGACTGATATTCTCCGCACATGGTATTGTTGTCTGTGATTATAACTACGTCTCAGGGAGTAAGGATGTTAAGCTCGGAGTCAGAGGCAGGTAAAGACCCAATTGGTCTTTCATTCAGAAGATTTTACGTTTTGCACCATACAAATAGGAATTTCAAGACTGGCAGGAGACAATTATACACCGCAAACTTTATGGCTCGTTTGGCTCGTTTCACCATTGATTCAACTAATCCTTGATACCACAGACTATCAGCAGAACCAAATACCCAGGTCAAACCATTTTCAATTCCTTTCTTATGCAAAGAATGACAAACGATACTCTTCCATAATTCCTTAAGTTCCCTTTCGGCGCTGATCAACTGAGAGCCTGGATCACTATAAAAATCCCCCGGCCAACCCTGAATACTGACAAATCTATTAAGAGCCAATAGGAATGATTTGGTGCTGCACCTGAACACAGCTTCGTTGTGTACCACCCTCATGACTAGATCTGTGAAGATAACTCCGTAGGCTTTGCTACTGGTTCTTTTCTGCAGTTCTCCTTTCACAGAATAAGGACCAAAAAGATCCAACATTACATTGTTAAAGGCTGGAGCAAGTCTCACTCTTGTTTCAGGCAGTTGTCCCATTAATTGAGACTAAAATTTCGCCTCTCGTAGCTTACACTTTTTGCACCTGCTTTCGATGGATTGAGCCAATTTGCTTCCTTGGGGTAACCAGTACTGTTAGTGGAGTCGTGCAAGCATTGCATCACGTCCTCTATGACCTGAGAAATCAGCTCGTTGCATGAGATGTCTCGTGACTGGATGACGACAACGTAATAACTTTTGTAAAAATGAGTCTGTCATCATTGGGTTGCTACTGTTCATGCACTGACACATGACCCCAAAAGCCTGCGGCATTCTGGACTGGCGTCAAACAAAAGTAATTACTTCTCTTCCTGCTGTTTCGATTGACTTTCATCGCTTCACTTTTGAGTAATTTCTGCGCATCTTTCATGATGAAGTTTTCAGCTTCTCATAAGTGTTGTGAAGATACTGATAAAATTCACCCACCATGGAAGCTCTTCATTCTAGCAATACGTAAAAGTCTTGCAACAATCTATATCAACTTTTTGACATTGCTGAATCTTGTGTAGTCTATCATCGGGATATCTACACTTACCATGGCTACGTACCCACGGTCTTTGCTCCACCTTGACTGGAGTTCAGTGGACTGGATGTACTTCTGTCTGTGGGGTACTTTCTTTTCACCAGGAAGTGCATCTTCTTTCTTTGGGTTGAACTTTAATCCCCACTCTTCAATCAGACGATACAGAACAGGAGGACCATTCCACCAGTGGGAATCGTTGTCAAGCTCGTCAGGTGCTTTCCCATGAGTTAGCCAATCAGTAATATTTTGCTCACTTGACACCTATGCCCATAAGGCAATGTATCCATTAGTAGCTGCCTGAATCTCGCCAATTCATCCTCCTTCATAGACCTTGAAATGTGTGCTGGTCTTCTTTATCATGCTCAATACAGTCTCTGAATCAACAACCTGGAGGACTCTCTCGAAGTTGAATCGCATTTCCTTCTCAGGGATTCTGTCCTCTTTTCGAGAGAACCGCAGAGTTCAATTCCATCTGTGGCATGGACAGCTTGTTCACTGGAGCAATTCGACACTTTACCATGACCAATTGCCACCATAACCGACTGTCTTCCAACTTCTATCTGATACCAGCAGCGAATCCATAAGCAAGACCACTACCATCATTTAAAATAATCAGCCAGGGTAAGTGAATTGCTTCCGTGGGATGTAGGCATTCCACCAGGCACAATCGCTGTAGCTTAAACAAGGTGGAAAAGAAGTTGGACCGGTCATTGCAAGATCACCTGGAAGGGGGTCATCCCAACCAAGCTTATGACACCATGTCTCCCTCAGGTATATCTTAGTCAACAGAGTGAATGGTGAGGTCAGCTCAAGGGGATCAAAACTTTTCATCACCAGTTCCAAAACGATTCTTCTAGTCAGGAAATCAGGTAACGCACCAGGTAAATTAATTTCAAGAAAGTTTGGGCCAGTACGGACACAACGTTTCTTAATGCTAAAGTTTAAAGTAACTTCATAAACGATGGTGTCTTCTCTTAGATTCCATCCAAGACCAAGTACATGCAGGTTCTCATCTGTTCCCTTGAGCATTACAACTTTTTGACTGGGCTGTTCATCTTTCCTGTCTGACACAATTACTTTGATAAATTGTTCGTAAGTGCGATAACTTGACTCATCATTAAATTGCCAAAATTTGATTGAAAATCCTTCTTTGGCTAGGATGTCTTCAGCTTCTCTTGCCGTCTTTAAAGCATCGGTTTTACTAGGTTCTAAGTCAATCAAGTCATCTACATAACTAGAATTCTTTAACAGGTTTGCGACTTAAGAACTATCATCAGGGAGCAGCTCTGCTGTTTAATATACTGCTTTCTACTGATAGCCGGTGCAGGTCTATCACCCATGTTGACTTGTTGAATTACATAAATGTCAGGAAGGCAATATTGTTCTAGATCTCTACAAGAATCGATGGCAATGTTGTTCTAAAACTTCCAATGTACTCTATTAAACATTTTCCTGATATCACTGATTATGGCCACTTCTTCTCCCTCCAGCGAAGTAGAATCCCAACTACATTGTTCGTATATGAATCTGGGCCTTTCGCAAGATAGGAATTCAATGAAACTCCCTGGTGATTTTGACTTGAATTGAAAACTATCCGATGAGGCATGGAATTTGATCGAGAACTCACTACCGCAAGATGTGAGATACAAAATGCAGGACCTGATCAATCCTTCATCTACTGAGGTGTCAGCTTTCAAGCGATGCCAGTATGCAATATCCAGATGCGATATCCTCCATTTGCTTTCCATAAGTTTTGGCCCATTCATCATCTTTCTTCAGCAATTTCTCTGTTCTCTGTAGGGTGGCATAGGTGGTCTCATAATTGTTGGGTAGGGTATGGGGGTCGATAAGCCAAGGGAAACTTGTTATTCAACATTGCTTGACGCTCTCATTGCGAGACTCGTTGCAATGGCATCCACCGCATTTGGGCTCGGTTTCCATACAAAATTCTTCACCTTGTATGATATTTTCAGCTTGTTCTACTCCGTTTTTTGGTTGATAAAAGACCGAGAAGTGTTGAGAGAATAGAGGCGTTTCTCTTTCACCAGTGAGTCAGATGAAATGATGATGTCTGGGTTGATGGCAGGAAATAACTCTGGATATGAGTATACACGTGTCTTGTAGGTTTCAACTTTGATGTTTACATCATGTATCTTTTCCATGAGGTTACTATTGTACTTAGTTCCTTCGATCAGATCAGCGTGGGCTCCTTCCAAGCAGATTCCCAATGAACCACTCATAATACTCAAATTGTCACCGTTCTGTGCCCTCTCTGTTTAGGGTGCAGACCAAAGTAGTTGCAGCCAAGAAGTACGTTTAGGTGTCACGATTTTCTCTGAAGTGTTTCCGGATCTTAATCTGGGAACAACCTGATGAGTACTTTGGGGTCTAACTTGCTTATGGGAACAGTTATTCGTTCCATACCAAATGCCGCAAAGGTGACCTTTTTTTCCTGAATTTGTGTTGATTCCAAACTCGTACTGCCACGTATTTTAGGTCTTCTCTACAGTAGACTGCCCGCAGTTGTAACATCAAGAGAGAGCCTTTTCACCTTTTCAGCCTTTATCCTCTCTGCAGCACAATTGGTTATATAGCTGGGATTCGAGCCACCATCACAGAAGATTGATAACTTCTTGCAGCTATTACTCACATTTGTTTGATAGATTGGACACAATGCCATCGAGTCGCTGGCTGCAACGTGTGCGGCCGTTTCTATATTTTCCTGGTTTTCATTACCTTCAGATTTGGTTTTTTCTGCTCGACGTCTTGAGTGTTTGCCTTTTGAACACAGAGCAAGGGGTGATGCTGATTACTCTCACAGGTAGAGCATGAGATTTTCTTGTGATAGTTTTGCTTTCTGTGATTTCTGAAACATATAAAGCAGGCATTCACCTGTTTCAATAACTCATGCTTTCCATCTTTGCTGCTGACCTGGGGCTTCTGGGATTCCTTGCATGGTTCAGTTTGTGCTTTATGGTATCTTCCCTGTGAGTAGGAAAAGCACACTTATGATATCTTCCTAGGGGTCTTCTATCTCTTTCAATGTGATAACTACTGCCAGACCCTCGATCACTTCTCTTCTTTGGTAATTGATTTTCTGCCAGGCATGCTACAACTACACACTTTTTTTCCAGAAACATCATCCGAGATTTGAATGGTTGAAGTTTCCACAATTCACTATACTTCCTTTTGCAGTCAACTTTGAGTTGAACAAGTCACAAATCACAAATAAAGTCTAAATCTTTCAGTGTTAAAGTACTCAATCTAGCTAGCTCATCTAACTGTGAATAAGCTGATTCTACCTCGTCGACAATTTCCACGAGGCCGTAATGATCTTCTTCTTTCACAGGTTTCAGCTTTTGGAGGCTTTCCAATGCAGCTTGGACACTGGCGCTGGTGTCCTCATAGTACAGTTCTCACTTCTCCCACATCCTGCCATAGGCTTCAGGTTCTGTGATAAAAATAGACTTTATGCAGAGCTTGGCTTCTTCCTTCACTGATTTTTTCAACTTGGGTGCTAGAGCAGTCTTGCTATAGTTTGATGTATCTGCTACAGACTTCCATACAGCTTTGAATTCCGGCCAAGCTCTTCTAAGTCCTGAAAACACAGGGTGGCTCATTCTCTTTAAGAAGATAGTGGATTCCTTATTTGGGGGGGGGGGAGGTTTATCTTCATGTAATGCCGAACAGAAGGAAATGGTTCCAGTCCCATAATACGGGTGTACACTTGGTGGGTGTTGGAACTGGTACTGAATTGTGTAGTGCCAGTAACTGGGTAAGCAGACACAACAGCGTAGCTTGTGGTGGTCAGACTACTTACTGGGATACCACAGGGGTTATTTTCAGAAGCACCAAGGAAAATATTACTAGGTTGAAACAGATGTGTTTGTCCAGGAGAGTTTACACTGTAAGTGTTCTGTGTATGAGGTACAAAAGTTTGAGCTGTTACATTCATTAAGTTGCTGGTACCAATTTAGGATGGGCTTGACTTATCGAGAATGGTAGTTGTGGTAGCAATGGGTAAGGTCGCTAAGGTGGCACTAGCCATAGTCGAAGATGAATCCATGGAGACCTGGGGTGAGGTAGCGTAGATGGTTGAAGGATTTGAGGTGTTGGGTGTGCCAGGAATGGTTCTGCCATTAGTGTGGACTACAGTGTTGGCATTGGTGGTTTCGATGAATGGGCTGGCACTACTTGCTGTGACCTCACTGGCATGAGAATGACTAGCCTGCAATCAACTTGCTTCACTACCATTGACATGAGAATTACGAACCTGCTAGGAAGTTGCTTCACTAGCCTTGCCACAGGCTAAAGGTTCGGCAATAGATTTTTGGTCATGCAGACATAGATTGAGTCTTCTAATGAGCATATGATATTCAATAGTGATTGCAAATCAGTCTTATCCATTTGTAAAGCATGCATATTCACATTTTCTAATCCCAAGTTCATATCTATAGCAGTTATTAGTTCGCCTATTCCTCAAAGGTTGTTCTTTAGAGTAACCCAAACTGGTTGTGCAGCCAGTTTTCTAGCATTTTCTTCACTTGTTTTCTTAGCATACATAAATAACTCCCTTGCGTCTTGATAACTTTTCAAGACACCATCTCCACAAGTTTTAATGTCCTCTCCACTGACTCTGCGATATTCAGCATATTGCTTTTCACATACCATAATTTCAAACTCCTCATTGACATTACAGAAGTCATCATATGCCTTTTCTAAATCGAACATTAAGCTCTTCAAAATATCATAATCACATTCTCTGCTGACAGTTGCGACTGTTACAGCCCTTTTTGCACTGCTTCTTTCGACCTTTTCATCTTCAACACTCATGCTTAATTTGGCCGGTTCTGAGATTGTTCTAGCGATACATAACCTTTGGGTAGCAAAACTTCTTTGTATTAAGGCTCCTGTAAAACTCTAGAATGCTGATTCGAATTATAGTGTTTCACTGTACCGGGATGCCAGTTTAATGAAAAAAAAACAGGTTTCAACGCAATTTAAAAGATGAAAAGTTTTATTCAAAACAAAATATTGGTAAAACGCTGTTCATTCCTAACACACGTGTCTTCTTTTGCGCATGCATCAATCAAAACTGAAATCCATTGTTCAAAGGGCGATTGGTCAATAAGTAAATCAAAGAAATACTATCCAATACAGTCTTCTGATCTGTTTCTTTAAATGACCGAAAGTGGATACAACATCTAGGCTTCAAGTTACCAACAAGAGAAACAGTAAAAGGTGTTTGCCTGATGGCTTGTTGCTGGCTCAATTACAAGTCAATAAAACACACAACAAATCAATTTCAGCAAGACAGTTCTGCTGGATCACACTTCATAGAACAGTGGTTATACTGTCCAGTCCAAAAAGAAAATATTTCTTCACAACCATATCTTTTCAAGCTGTTTATCATTGTTAAAGCAATAAAGTGTAACCAAAGTAGACTAACTCTTGAATATGAAAACACACGTTCTCCTAAACGTTTGCCTGTTATTGTATTTCTGAATTCCCGTGAGTTCTCCCATCCATCTCAGAATTGCTGCCAAATTACTCCTAAAATCACTCTTCAATTTATTGCACTATAAGCCTTACTGATATCAACACTGATTTAACTGATTCTATCAAGTTTACACAACTTGCACTGTGTATACTTTGTATAATTATTTGCAAATTTCCAAAATTATTCAGAAACATGTACGTATTTTAAGTATTATATCAGGTGACAATATTGGGTCATAATGCTTACAGAAATGATTTGGCCTGCTACCTTCAATACGTGTTTGCTGATATAGAGCACAGTAGCAAAATACTAATAAATAGCCAGACACCCAACAAATAATAGTTCTGATGCACAATAATCAACAAATAACATCATTTAAAAACACTTTGTGGCTCCACGGTGACTGGAATTGATTTTGTTTTACAAGTACGCACAGTTGCTAAATACAGTTGATACTACAGAATCAATTAATTGCTAACAAGAGTGAATCATAGGCATGTACTCACTAAAGCAATAAATCAGTAAAAGAACTTTTCCAACATGGAAGCAAAAAGAAATGAAAATCAGTGGAGGAATGTGTAAAGTACCTCAAAACAGTATCCACTAATATCTTCACTGACCAACAGCAACACAAGCATGGTAGGAAACAATAGGAACTGTCTCTCTTTCACTTCCTGCAATGGACATGTTAACTAGATGTTACTTCTAGAAAATGTTTGATGCACGAACATTCCCTGAATGTTTGAGGCTCACCAGAACAGCTACTATTAACTGAGAGAGTGATGAAAGAACTTACCTCGTTTTCTCCATGAATGAGCAATGACGACATGTACACAAGTTCACCAAGTTTCTGCATTTCCTAAAAGACAATATATCATCAACACATTTCAAGAGAAAAACTTAGTCAACAGAAGTCAAGGAAAGTGCAAAATTTGAAACAAGGGCATTGGAACAATAAGTGGTTTTGATTGTTTCATTTCCAATGTACCCATTTAGATTCATTACACATGCTTAGGTAATCATATTTTTCAATCCAATCTATCTGGAGGAATTAGTTAGTCTATATGAGTGTGCGAATAGCACAGTGAGCTCAATCTACATCTCAAGTGGTAACCTCAGGACTTTGGCTAATGGAAGAATAAAGCCAAAGACAGCAGAAATGAAAAGAGCTACAGTACTTCTCTTTCCATCCACTTTCAATGCTTTGCAGAGTAAGAAATAAATAAACTGAGCAACAAGATCGCTAGAATATCCAGACAATTAGTAGTGATCAACAAAAAAGAAATTTCAAAAAGCCTGTCTAGCATAAACATGGGATAAACCACAATTTATTGACACACCTACATGCATCTTATGATTATTTCAAACTATGTCTTATGTTAGATAGATAATTAGCATGTCCAGTTAATAAAGATTTTATGTTTCATTGTTTTAGGAATGTATAAATTTGATTTCTATTTGTAACCATTTACTAGAAAAACTGAACAGGTTTTGCCCAATAGATCCACCCATGGTAAACAGCTGAGTTCATAAGTTCCAAACAATAAAATGAACAAGAGCGGAAAGAACACCCTTTACAGTTTCGAGAGAAAATAAGCTACAGTAAAAACACTAAGATTGGTGTAGTAGTAAAAACAAAGGCACATGAGAGTATTGTTGGCCGGAGGGAAAGTGCTTCAGCAAATGTTTTCAAAAACCAAACAGGTATTCTTCAAATCATCTGCACTGTTGTTTCTTTCCCATGTCAATATTACATGACAAATACAAACGTGCCAGACTTATTCTCTCTGTTATGATCAGATATTTTACAAGATGCTTTTATTTGATTTCTACTTAGAATTTAGGAAAGAAGTTTGGACCATCAGTGAGCTTTTGACATCAACTCATTATGTTGGCATGACTTCAATAAGTGTCAGTGTGCAACTGAGTAATCTTGGAAGAAATGCAAAAGAGATAAACCTTTGACGTCAAATTCACCTCAATGCAATGTAGTTGTAATACCATGCTACTTGCCATTTCTTGTGGGTAAACAAAAAAAACTATGCAGCAATTGTGTTAATTAAGCTGATGATAAGATAGTTCCATAGCAGCAAAACCAACAAAAGTTTCGTTCGGGTGGCATAGTGTTACTCCAAATTACTGAGGATAAAACCTAAGATGTTTTGACTATAAAAAAAGTAGTATGTAAATAGCGGATGCTGGGACATATTTATGCAAATGAGCTAAAACTCATTAATAATTAATGAACTTAAACATGTATAAAAATTTACTATATTACATTACTATATTAGGTTAATTAGAATTAGCCACCTATAGAAAATGCAAAGTTTTGCACAAAATGAAAAATTGAAACTTTTAAACAAAATCGAAAAACCTATAGTAAGAAACACAATGCTGTCAAAAAACCAAATGTCTAATATACCATTAAATGCTGAAGTAGAAACATTCAGCGCTCTTAAGAAACAAGATAGAGCAATGACAAAAACACCAAAAGATATGCACAAACATTTAGATAATCTCGAAGAAACTTTCAACAAGAAAAACTACGACGATGACATGGCGCATGCTATTACAAACTCTATAATAATAATATTACGAGACATGTTAAAAACTTATAGACACGGTAAGAAAGAAAACGTTAAAGTTAACAAAAATGAGACAAATACACGAAATGAAAATTCGAAATTTTTGAAGAAACATGAAAAACCTATAAATAAAGAGACAATAAAAGCGAAGTGCAGAATGCAAGAATGAAATCAAAACTATGAGAAGACATGAAATCAAAACTAGGTGCAGATGCGGAATCAAAACCACAAGTTGCACGACGATCACAAGACGACTTAATAAATAAAAAACTATTAGGAAACTTCAGAAAAAAAAATGCAAAAGGAATACCCAAGAAGATTTGAGAAATGAACACATTACAAGGCTAACACGGAACCAACAGTTGGTAAAATCATGAACAAACAAAAACATGAGCGACAACAAAAAACAAAACAGAAAAATATAAAAATTGGAGATCGTACAAGATTATCCGAACATAAGAAAAAACTACTACAAAATCTCGATGATGCAAAGAAAGTTTTAAACATAAAAGTTGAAGCGGAAAACGTCTTAGTTAATACAGCAAAAGAAACTGCGAAAGGTATTCAACAACGACTTCAAAAACGAAATATCAATTATAAGATAATGTCAAATGAGTATATTCCTTGAAAAGAAATTCTATGGAAAGAATTACAGAGACGAAAAAACTCAAACAATATCAAAACGAGACAAAAGAAATGAGACAAAAGGCACTCATATGGAAAGACATCAAGAACAAAGCTGCACAAGATAAGAAAGCTTTAGTTCAAAGACGACGTGATGAGATTTTTAACGCGAAGAAATCTATACAAGGAGGGAATATAAGAAAGTCAAAAACAAAAATAGTTGAAAACTTAAGTGAGCTCAAGTCAAAACCATAACCAAAAATAAAACCTAGTAAGCAAAATCAAAATCCAAATCAAGAAAGAGAAGAAATAAGCAAAGCAAACAAAACCATTATAAGAAAACAAACCATTATAGACAAGAAACTGTTGCAGAGAGATTTAAGACACAAAGAGAAGCCCCAACACCAAAACAGTCAAAAGAAAACTAAACGAACTTTACGATTGGATAATCGATTTTGCTCCAGAGGACATGAAAACAAAACTTACCAATACATATGATCGAATGAAAAATCAAGCAATGAACTTATTCAAACAATGCAAGCAAAGCAACCACCACCGAAGGTGCAAACCAAAAATTGAGAAACAAGACGAGGCTCTAAAAGGATGTCTTCACACTTACACTATAGAAGGCAAGTCCAACTACGATCCAGGGCTTTGGTTGAGCAACCGTGTTAAAAACAAAGTCATGAAATCCTCGAGAACAACAAAGTTGAACTGGTGTTGTCATGTTTTATGATTAAGAGTGATCCTGTTACATACGAAATAACACATGAGACAGAGATTTCTTTAGTTCTGCATATCACCAAATTTTATCCGGTTCGAACGTCGAACAAAATTATGAGAAAATGATAAGCAAAATATTGAGCTCGTTTGCTAAGAAACAAAAACAAGGCTCTGGTTTGCAATTCAAACGAATAGTCGAGTTGGACATTCATGTGGCAAAGTATAAACCACTCGAGGGATCACCTTCTGTGGAGACACCAAAATGGCTCGTTGATAAAAAAGCAATTATAAATACAGAAAACTCAGATCAAGAGTGCTTCAAATGGGCAGTATCTATAGCATTGTTTACAAAACACGATGACAAACACTGTGAAAGAAATACTACATTTTTAAGAAAACAATCAGAAACACTAGACTAGACAAATATTAGATTTCCGACACCGATTGAGGAAATCAAAAAGTTCGAAAAGAATAACAATCTTAAGATAAAATTATTTGGATACAATGAAAAAGATGAAGTTTTTCAGAGGGGTGACATTCATGATTCCCAGATATTATACTTTTACTTTTAGAAGACAAACACTACACCAAAATTAATAATATGAGTAGGCTTGTTGGGAATCAAGTTACAAAGAGAGAACATAAAATCCATATATGCTATAACTGTCTTCAATACTTTGGAAAAAAGATCTACTACTAAAATATCAAGAATATTGTAAATCTCATGCCGCTACAAAAACAATTTTACCTAAAGAAAACTTGTTCGTCAAGTTCAAGAACTTTCCACATATGACAAAAGTACCTTTTGCTATTTACGCAGATTTCGTATGCATCACGAAACCAATAAACAACAACTTAGGTGAAGGAATGACACAATGTTAAGAACATAAACCTAGCAGATTTTGTTACAATGTGGAATGTTTTGATGATATGATTTATGAATCAAAACTTGTACGTTACACAAGAAGTGAACCAAATGAAGACATTGCACAAACATTCCTCAATAAACTAGAAAACGAAATGAGAAAAATATATTGTAATTTTAAATTTGCAAAGAAAAATGGTGATTACAAAGAACGACTACACAGATTTTAAAGGTCCGCGCTCATTGTTAGGCTTGTAAACAACAATTCGGTTTCGACAAAATCAAAGACCACAATTGTCCTACAGATGAATACAAAGGAGCTGCCCATTTTAGTTGTATCGAAAAACACTATGGAAAACGTGAGACCCTAATATTCACAGATACCAATTCCAAAAATTTCAATTCCACAACTCGTTGTTACATATGTCAAAAATGATTCAGATTAGAGAAAGTTCTAGACCTCTGTAATGTTAAGTGCTTGGATTATCTATGTAAATAGTTAGGTATAAATAGGATGGTATATTTGGTAATCAGGATAGGTATAACCGCCATCTTTGTTTGAACTTATTACATGGTGTCAGAAGAAAAAAAAATTTTAAACTAAATATGGATAAGTTCAAACCTCCTAAGTCGTTGATATTAACAGGAAATTTAGCAGAAAATTGGAGAAGGTTCAAACAGCAGTTTGAAATCTATCAAATCGCCTCGGGTTTAGATAAAAAAGACGGAAAAGTGCAAGCCATGGCGTTATTACATGTAGTTGGTTTGGAGGCCTTAGAAGTGTATAATACATTCCAGTGGGATGCAAAAGGAGATAACATCAAGGTGGATAAAATAATGGAAAAGTTTGAAAGGTATTGTAATCTGAGAAAGAATTTAACATTTGAAAGACACTCATTTTTTTCAAGAAATCAACAAGAAGGTGAGACAATAGAAGCATATGTTACTGAATTAAGAAATAAAGCTTATAGATGCGAGTTTTCTGAACTTAAAGATGGATTAATACATGATAGAATTGTATGTGGGATAACTAATGACTCTGTAAGAGCACGGTTGCTTAGAGAATCAGAGTTCACCCTGGAGAAATGTATAGATATTTGCAGAGCAGCTGATATAAGTGCCACCCAGATAAGGGAGCTCAATGATGAAAAGGCAGTACATGTAGTCCATGTTGAAGAGAAGGCAGGCCAAGGTGATACGAGGAAAGGGGGAAGAGAAGAGAGAAGAGATAGTTCCGGTAGCAATTCATGTAATTTTTGTGGCTATCGAAATAGAAGGGGTCGGTGTCCAGCATATGGTAAAACTTGGAATCAATGCAAGAAATTACACCATTTTGCCAATGTGTGTAAAGCAAGAGAGGTGAACATGATCAATAACACTGATGAGGAATATGATCAACATTTCTTTATCGGAACAGTAAATTCCAATGAAGCTCAGCAGGAGGATTGGAATGTGAATTTGAAAGTCAATGAGCATGCTGCTTCATTTAAAATTGATACTGGTGCTCAATGTAATGTTGTACCTGTGAGTCTGTGCAGAGAAGCTGGAGTAAAGTACAATCACAAAACTAGAGCAAAACTGATCTCATATTCAAGGCATGAAATTAAAGCAGTGGGTAAGGCCACAATTGCAGTTGAGTTTAAAGATAAATATTATTTGCTCGATGTCCAGGTTGTAAGCCCAGATGTCACTCCAGTGTTACGATTACCAAGTAGTACGGAGATGAATTTAATTAAGAGGGTCCATAAGATTGAGTCAAGTGCTGTTGAAAACTCGGAAGAGATATTGAAAGAGTATGAACATTTATTTGAAGGAATTGGTACTCTTCCAGGAGAATATAAAATTAAAATTGAAGACGCTGCTAGTCCGACCATTCATCCACCAAGACGAATTCTGTATATGTTAAAGGATAAAGTAAAGGATGAACTAAAGCGAATGGAAACGATGGGTGTCATAACTAAAGTTGAACAACCCACAAAATGGGTTAATCCAATGGTAGTGGTTAAGAAACCAAATGGCGATGTACAAATTTGCATTGATCCAGTGGATTTAAATAAGGTAATTCAAAGAGGACATTATCCATTAAAAACAGTTGAAGAAGTTGCAGCCAGCCTGGGTGATGCAAAAGTATTTACAACTTTAGATGCCACATCAGGATTTTATCAAATAAAGCTTGCAGCTGAAAGCACATGGTTAACAACTTTTAATACATCTTTTGAAAGGTATAAATTTGAAAGATTGCCATTTGGAATTGTGTCTGCGCCGCAGTTTTTCCAAAGAAATTTGGCTCAGACATTTGAAGATATTGAGGGATGTGAAGTGATTGTGAATGATTTGTTGGTGTGGGGTAGGGATGAGGAAGAACATAATCAAAGATTGAAGAAAGTAATGGAGAGAGCAGCTGAAGTGGATTTGAGGTTCAATAAGGAGAAGTGTAAATGTGATAAGGAGGAAGTAAAGTATGTTGGATATACACTTGGTAGTGATGGCTTGAGGCCAAATTGAGATTGAATCCAAGCTATCATCGACATGCCAGTTCCCCAAGATCGGGACAGTTTAAGAAGGGTTTTTGGGATTGGTTAATTAATTGAATAAATTTATTCCAAATTTACCAGATGTAAGTAAACCACTGAGAGAGTTGCTAGAGAAATCAGTAGAATGGCACTGGATGGAGAAACAGCAAGAAGCATATGATATTCTAATTTCATTGATTGCTCAACCACCGGTGTTAAAATATTTTGATCTGAAGTCTAACATTACAGTTTCAGTGGATGCATCTTCAGAAGGTTTGGGCGCTGGTTTGTTACAAGAAAATCAACCGGTGGCTTATGCATCGCGATCGTCAAACCAGGCTGAACGTAATTATGCTCAAATAGAAAAGGAGATGCTTGCCATTGTGTATAGTACTACCAAATTCCATCAATATATTTATGGAAAAACTGTGACAGTAGAGACTGATCATAAACCTCTAGAAAGCTTGTTTAAGAAGCCACTTGGTAGAGCACCACAGTGTATACAGAGAATGATGCTTAAAGTACAGCAATATGATTTAAAAGTTAAATATACTCCAGGGCATACATTGTATATTGCTAATACCCTGAGTCGGGCTGGTCCAAAAAGCGAGTCAGAGGGCACAAGTGATCATGAAAGAATTTGAAGTTCATTTAATAGTACCAATATCGAAAGGAAAGATAGAAGAGTTTAAGATGGAAATGGATCGAGATATTGTTATGTTAAAATTGAAAGAAATGGTATTGCGAGGTTGGCCAGATAAAGTTTCAGAAGTGGATCAGGATTTACAAGTATATTGGAATTTCAGAGAGGAATTATGCATTTGTGATGGGCTTTTATTGAAAGGAGATCGCTTGATTACACCACCTAGTCTGCACATGAAAATGCTAGATAAGATACACTGTAGTCATTTGGGAATGCAGAAATGTTTAAATCGAGCGAGGGATTGTTTATTTTGGCTTGGTATTACTAAGCAAACTCAAGAGAAGGTCGAGCAATGTCAAATTTGTAACAGATATAGGAATAAGCAAGTGAAAGAGCCATTAATGCCACATGAAGTACCAGTTCAACCTTGGCAGATTTTAGCAGCTGACATGTTTATATTGGGAAAACATAAATATTTAGTTCTAGCAGATTATTATTCCAAATACTTTGAATTCAACCAGCTCTCAGACAATACTAGTAACACAGTAGTTAATGTTCTTACACAACAATTTGCTAGACACGGCATTCCGGAGATTTTATATACTGATAATGGTGCGAAGTTTGCCTGTAAGGAATTTTGTGCATTTGCCAGCCAGTATCAGTTTCAACATGTCACATCTTCAGCACAGTTTCCCCAAAGTAATGGTTTTGTGGAAAAAACTATACAAACAGCAAAAAAGTTGTTAAAGAAGGCTTATAATGATGGCCATGATCCTCATTTGGCAATTATGGAATTGCATAATACTCCAATACAGGGAGTTGATTTATCACCAATGCAACTATTAATGGGTCATTGTGCGGAAACACTCATACCAATAAAGCAGTCATTGTAAGCCAGTGGCATATAATGGAGAAAGAGTACAACAAATTTTCAAAGGGAAACAACAAAATCAGAAGAAATATTATGACCAAGGGAGTAAAACTTAAACACCACCACAAAAGGGAGATGCAGTGAGGATGAGATGGGGAAACACTTGGGAACCAGCCAGGTTGGTAGGAGAATCTAAGAAAGGAGAACCAAGATCATTTGTAGAGGAAGCAAATAACCATGAATACCGATGGAATAGAAGAGATATATTCAAGACTTCGGAAGAAATTATTACAAGTCCAGAGACTACCTGTGAAATGGATATGGAACATATTGAAGAATCTACCAGTCAGGAAAATATAAGTAACGATGCGCAAGAAGAAACTAAGGAGACACTTGTGAACTCACCAGTTGTTGTAAGTAGAGTTAGTGGTCAAATCATAAGACGACCTGCCAGATACAGTGACTAAACTGACTTAAACGGTCAGATAGATACAGTTATTCATTATTTCGTTTAATGTAATTTTATTTTATCCAAAGAAGAACAAACAAAAAAAACCCATTATAATCGTGATACTTTAGTAATATATATATTCAAAACTTTTCCATTAGAGACTAGTTAGTATTGTACTAGACTTAGAAAGGAGATGTAATGTAAAGTGCTTGGGTTACCTATGTAAATAGTTAGGTATAAATAGGATGGTATATTTGGTAATCAGCATTGGTATAACCGCCATCATTGTTTGAACTTATTACAACCTCGGCCATTTCACAGGTGAATACAGAGGAGCTGCTCATAACAAATGTAATCTTCAAATGAAGAAACCAAAGTTTGTTCCTGTTATTTTTCACAATTTAGAAGGTTACGACTCACATTTGTTTATAAATGCACTCGGAACCACAAAAGGTAATATTAATTGTATTTCGAAAACTGAAGAAAATTATATGTTTCACGAAAGACGTCTTAGTGGACACATTTACAAACAAACAAAATGGTAAAACACATCAAGTCGAAAGACAACTAAGATTTATCGATTTGTCTAAATTTATGAACTTTAGCTTGGAAACTCTAGTAGGCAATCTAAACCAACAAGAAATGAAAAATTTGAAACGTTATCACCCAAACCACATAGATTCACTTTGGAGAAAAGAGGTATAACCCTACAATTACGTAGACTCGTTACAAAAATGTGCGGAAACAAAAACTTCCTTCAAAACATCAGTTTTATTCTAAACTTAATTATGAAAATAACTCAGATGAAGATTACACACACGCGCAAAACATATGAACTACTTTTAATATGAAAACAATGAAAAATTACCACGACTTGTATTTGAAAAAAGACGTCTGGTTACTATATGATGTATTCGAACAATTTCAAAAAATATGTTTAAACAATTACAATTTAGATCCTGTGTGGTAATACACTTCGCCAGGACTCGCTTGGGATGCAGCACTGAAATCAACAAACATAAAACTTGAACTACTACATCAACAAGCTATGTACCTCATGATAGAAAATGGAATTTGTGGTGGTGTTTCTATGATTACTAAAAGACACGCTCAAGCTAATAACAAATACTTAGACAATTACGATCCAGAAAAACCCTTACTTTATTTACCATACTTGGATGCAAATAATCTCTATGGATGGGCAGTGATGAATAAACTTCCCACAAAAGATTTCAAATGGATGATATCAAAAGAAATTGAATATTGGAGAAACACACCATGTATATTAAAAGTAGACCTCGACTATCCCAAACATCTACACAACCTACATAACGATTATCCTTTAGCTCCAGAGGATTCAATGTGAGGAAGACAAAAAACTAATACCAGCTTAAACCCTAAAAAAAAATATGTCGTACATCACGAGTCATTGAAAAAATACTTGGAAAAAGGACTTGTGTTAAAGAAGATCCACAAGGGCATTCGATTCGAATAATCTTCATGGTTAAAATCATAGATAGAACTTAATACAAATTCAAGACCCAAAGCCAAAAACAAATTTGAAAAAGATTTCTTTAAACTAATCAACAACAGCATATTTGGTAAAATGATGGAATATACTCTCAAGCGAGTAGACGTAAAACTCGTTACGACTTGCCAGCAAGTCAAAAGATTAATCAAGAAGCCCAATTTCAAATCATATATGATATTTAGTGAAAATCTAGTTGTGGTTCACATGTATAAGACAAAGATAATTCTCGAAAAACCGATATACTTGGGAATGAGCATCTTGGACATTTCAAAATCGTTAATGTACGACTTCCACTATGATTATATCAAACCTAATACAACGAAGCTGCAAAGTTGCTTTTCACAGATATGGATTTGCTGGTTTATGAAATCCAAACCAAAGACTTTTAAGAGGATATATCCAAAGACTTGGAGAAATGTTTGACACAAGTGAGATCATCGATGACAATTCTCATATTACGAAAGGTTTAAACAAGGTTCCAGGAGTTTTCAAAGATGAGTGGGGAGGAACGGAAATCGTGGAATTTGTTGGACTATGGAGTAAACTGTACAGTTATAAAAAACAAAAAACAAGTGGAGTGAGTTCTGAAGATAAGAAATGTAAGGATCTAAAGAAATCGATCAAAGACAAATCACTAAGTTTCGAAGATTACAAATATTGTTTGTTTATGAGGACTCAAGCTTTGCATTGAATGAACATTATAAGATCTCGAAAACGCATCATTTACTCAGAGACCGTTAGAAATATAGCTCTGAATTCAGAAGATGACAAACAACATGTAGAACCCAATAAAATTAATACATTGTCCTACGGACACTACAAACTAAAAAACAAATGAGCAAAGCAGGTAAGTAGTGAAGCAAAAAAAATTGTAATATATTTTTATATATTACAACTTTTGCTTCTTAGATGAGTTCTCCAAGTGCCCAGCCTCCAACGATTCCCATAACACCCATGACGACGAGTTGGTATTCTTGCAACCAATTTTGAAAAGACATGGTCTTGATCTAGTTTTCGAAAACTTCAGACCTGTTAGTAATTTGTCGTTTGTTTCCAAAGCTACTGAAAAGGCGGTTGTCGACCAGTTATTTGAACACTGTAATGACAACGCTCCTCTCCCTATTAACCAATCATCATACCGTCAATTCCATTCTACCGAAACTGCCCTTGTTAAAATTCACAATGACATTCTTTTGAACATGGAAAAGCAGGAAGTGACTCTGCTAGTACTCCTGGATTTAAGTGCCGCTTTTGACACAATTGATCACGAGATTTTAGCAGATGTATTGGAGTTTGAATTTGGTGTGGTGGGAAACGCTCTGAGATGGATCAAGTCGTTTCTTGCATATAGAAAACAGCGTGTTAATATTAAACATGAGTTTTCTTCTAACTTTACCTTAGACTGTGGGGTACCGCAAGGAAGCTGTCTCGGGCCAATTCTTTTTTTGCTGTACGTGTCTCAACTGTTTCAGGTGATTAACAAACATTTACCATCCTCTCATGGGTACGCGGATGATACTCAACTTTATTTATCTTTTCGTCCCGAATCACACGTAGCTCAAGACCAAGCAGTCCAAACCATCAGTAATTGCATTGCCGAAGTTCGTGCTTGGTTGGTCTCGCGTAAACTAAAGTTCAACGACACAAAAACGGAATTCTTGATAATTGGAACTCGCCAGCAGCTGTCCAAGGTTACAATTGATTCGATCGGAGTTGGTGATGCTGATATAAAACCTGTTCAACATCTACGAAATCTAGGTTCTTGGTTTGACAAATATATGTCCATGAATGTCCACGTGGGCAAGATTTGTAGTAAGGCGTTCAGGAGTTTGTATAATATACGACAAATAAGGAAATTTCTATCTGTCCAGTCTACCAAAACACTTATGCATGCTTTTGTAACATCACACCTCG
>JAODVQ020528935.1:4325-23728 GCA_025400075.2 Phenganax stokvisi
GCTTTTCTCCGTGGGATTTCATTCCGTGAGGAAGACTTTCAGGACCGGATAGAGACGGAAGTAAACGCTGTTGTCAAAGTTTTACCTGAGTGTTTAGTTCGGGGCCACCAATGGAAATCATATATTTTAAAACGTTTTAAAGGAAGAGACATGAATTCAAGAAGAATTAAAAACGCAGCTGTTTTAGAGTACCAGAAAAGACGCAAACCAACGAAACATTATGTGTGTATCTTGTATAGTACGGTTTTGATAGGAATTGTCCATCGGCTTTCATAGTGAAATTGAAACTCTGTGCATGTGTTGTTTCATTTCTTGTATTAAATTGAATGCTAAATGTCGAGTATAACTGACAACTTATATTGTAACATGACTTGTGGTCAATGTTTTCTACTGTTGGTTAAGCAGCATCTGTGTTAATTAAATTATTGTGAAATTTCATACTTACGTACAGTTATTTTGCATTGCATACCCCTGGCCAGTTATCTGTCAATATAAGTGCCCCCGAAGAGGGTTGAAATTTGTTGCATTTCACACAACTGTAGGTAACTTGGCAAATGTAACAACTAGCATCATTTGGAATGTTTGAACTTCTAATTGTTGTCACCTAGATAGCCCAGCAATAGTGACTTTATGAGTGACTCCAATTTTGTCAAAAATTTAGAATAAATTCAAGATTTGAATTGTTAGAATTGCCATTTTAAAATTCTGAAACTTGCTTGCTCATCTTCTTGAACTATTTTTGTTGCAGGTTTACGTCATCAATGTAACTTGGTCAGATAATAGTGCAGTTCTAATATTTAGACGATACAGTCATTTCTTTGATTTACAGGTTAGTCCTGTTTTTCATTCTACAAGATGTAACAGTTTCACTCTGAGGGAAATTTTTCGACGGTTTTGTTTTCAAATTGAAACTATTTCTAGACGAAATTGTTTGAAGAATTTCCAGATGAAGGTGGTGTCAAGGATCCATCTTTAAGATCACTTCCATTTCTTCCTGGTAAACTAAATTAGAACTGGAATGTCTCATCAATATTTGTATCCACATGATGACCTTGCAAAATGTTTTAACTTTTTTCATGGCAGGTAAAATAATTTTTGGCCGAAGTAATATAAGAGATGTTGCAGAGAAAAGAAAGGAACCTATAAATGAATATTGTCAGGTAGAAAGTGGGCATTTTTTCTCTTGTAATATTTTCAAACAAAATCTATAAAATTTTTGTAGTTTCGCATGGCGAAACAACAATATCAGTATTCGTTTGAGGTATACACCATGTATATACAATAATATGCAATAATAAATATACATGGTGTATACCTCAAACGAATACTGATAAAATCTATGAAGATTATTGCATAGTGAATGCTCATATTACTTGACAGAGTCTTATTAAGCTACCAGCAAAGATCTCACAGTCTGATCTTGTTCTTGAGTTTTTTGAACCAACAAATGAAGATATTGCTTCAATGGAGCCTGAAGAACAGTATGTTCATTATCTGAGCTTAACTTTGCCCTCTTGCATGCTAGTATTCCAAATTTCTCATTTCTACATGAAATATCTGCAGGAAGGACAAGAAAAAAACAAAGGAAGAGAAAGGTGTGAATAGTTGTGAATATGCAGAAATCAAATAAGCATACAATGACCAGATTGAATTTAGCAAGTCATTAGAGCAGGGAGACATGCAGCCTTGGGCCTTAAGGCTCTGTTACACGGTGCTATTTTTCTTGCAACTTGCAATGCAATTCTGTTCTTGAGATATGTTAATTAGTGAAGAATGTTCGATATGTGAAGAGAAAATCAGCCTAGAGTAACGAACGTACGTGTTTGCCAATGTTACATCTATCAAGAGTAGAATTGCATTGCAAGTTGCAAGAAAAATTGCATCGTGTAACAGGGCCTTCAGTGTTCTATAATACTATTTAGCAATGTAATTGAAAGCAAAATATCTTCACGATTGTTTGAATGTTGAAGGGAAAGTGATCTCAGAACCAATGCAATTGGATCAATATATTGTGATTGCTGATTATCAAAAACAAAACAGAGGTGAAGTCAGTGTTCTTGCTGGTGATATTTTGGAAGTTATTGAGAAAAATGAAAATGGTAAAATAGCAGTCTCTATTTCGTTTCATGTCTTCTGTTTTGTTATGCACTTTTAAATATATACTAATGAAGTTGGAGGCATTAAGGAACATATTGCCTTGCTTTAAAATCATGCGAATTTTTATTAGGTTGGTGGTTTGTAAATATGGATGAAGAGCAGGGCTGGGTACCAGCATCTTATCTTGAACCTGAGGATGGCAGTTTAGAAAGTGCCATCTCAACTACATATAAACCTGGAGGTAATAATACTTTAGAATATCCTGTGTACATGACATTACTTTAAGGACTGTGCAGTGAGTTGGTGAAATTGCATATCAATGTTATAGTTGTACTACCGGGTGGTGTCTTCATTCGTGCCTTTTTTAAAATTGTTTGTCGAACTAAGAAGATACACTAGGATGAAGATGGATTACTTCAGATTTCAGAAAAAGGGAACTGTTTTTGTCTGAAATTTAAGCAATTGTTATTTGTAGAGGAAAGATACATTGCTTCTACAGCTTACACAGCAAATGAACCGGATGAGATTGGTTTTCAGAAAGGAGTTGTTGTAGATGTTTTGCAGAAAAATGTCGATGGATGGTGGTTGATAAGGTTTAATAAATGTTTCCTTTGATGTTCTTGGTGTAGCTAACTATGGCAATTGGTCATGCAGTGGAAATGAACCTAAAATCAAAGACAACCTAATGGTTGCATTGCATAACCATTTTCCATGGCTCGCTTTTCGGCTGAGAAATATGCTGCTAGGAGTTAGCATGTCGACTGTGTTTTGTTTCCTTGCCAGATATAATGGGAAGGATGGTTGGGCACCGTCGATTTACTTGAAAAAATTTGATCGGAACCAGGCCCTACCAACACTTCACGGTTATGAAAATATCACTTTGTCCAACGAGCATGCGCTAGCGAACAAGCCACAACGACCTCCCAAGGACAACAAAGGTAGTGAACAACTCATTCCTGTTTGTAGTCATGGTGTTTTGATATTTATCCATATTATTTTTCCATTTAGGGAATCAGTCAAGCAAGCCCCCTCCTCGAAAGAGTTCTGTAAGTTAAATACTCTGAATTTTTATTTCTTTATTGAACCTTCACATCAAGCTTGTTTTCTGAAGGTTCGCAAATCTCACAAAGTAAAGAAACGTGTACGAACTCCACCGTCCAGAGATGAACATAGCTCAGTGTCATCAGTGAATGAAGCCGAATACGTGACGTTGTCTGATTATCGTGCTCAGGGCTTTAATGGAGGTCTGAGCGTGCAGAAAGGAGTGTTGGTGCATATTATTGAGAAATCTCCGAATGGATGGTGGTATTGTAAGATTGGTGAGGAAGAAGGCTGGGTTCCGTCTTCTTACATTGAAAGACGGGAAAAGAGAATGCCTGAAAATTATATTGAGGTAACAAAACCTGCTTTTTCCAAACCCGGTATTTCTAGACCCGGGGTAACGAAACCCGGTGTATCTAAACCTGCTCCTGCACCAAAACCTGGAGTGGCAAAACCCGGTGTTAAGAAGCCAGAAAGGCCGAAACCCCGGGGAGCAAACGCGGAAGTTAAAAAAGCAGTGAGTCCTGTAGCGGCAAAGCGAAATGCGATAGAGTACGTTGCGATCAGTGATTATAAAGACAATGACAATATGAATATATCATTAAAAGAAGGAGCATTGGTGAAAGTACTGGAGAAGAGTGAACGTGGTTGGTGGTATGTGCAGTCATCGGGTGCAGAGGGCTGGGTACCACCCACTTTTCTTGCTGAGAAAACTAAAGATAAACCAAGACCTCAACCCAAGGTCCAACCTCACGTTAACCCACGCCCGCAAACCAACCGTCCGCCACCCGTAAGGCCCTCCCCCCCTGCAAGACCGAAAAACATTCCAAGTGGTCAAAAGAAAAAGCAGCCACCCATCCCTAGTCGAGGTCAGAAACCTACTCTACCTAGGAATAAAAACACTGGGAGTGTAGAAAACTTGAAAGTCGAACATAAGCCGGCTGCAGCTTTGAAACAAGCACGAAGTTGCGAAAACTTATCAGCTCGACCAATGAGCGCCCAGTATTATTGCGTCATAGCTGACTACAGTGACGGCATGCATGATACACTTGACATGAAACAAGGCGAACGAGTGGAGGTGATAACGAAAGACGAGGGGGGTTGGTGGCTAGCTAAGATAGGAAACAAAACAGGATGGATTCCGTCAAGTTATGTGGAACAATGATTTTTAGTATTGCATTTTGCTCGCTAGTGCATGCTGTTTTACAAAAATTAGTGGTGATATTGTCTAGGTTTTGGTAGTGTGAAAGTTTTTTTAGACTTGCTTAAGTTGGTAAAGATCTTGGACTTCAGAAGCGGTTAAAGCTTTTTTAAACAGTTTCACTTCATCGATGTAACCATAGAAGTATTCCTTCGTTGATCCGTGTCCCGCTTGACCAATCACGACGTCCGTCGTCTTGCTGATGATATTTCCTTGACAACACTTTGAGTTTCCATTTTGTTGGACGTTATCGATATAAAAATTGAGAGTTGAGCCATCATACGTCATCACCACGTGATGCCAGTGATCAAAACTTGCTCGAAGATTCACGTAGTCCCAGGCTTTGCTCGATGTTGACGTCAGCACACCACAACCAATCATCTCTCCGTTATATTCCCGCCCCATTCGTATTTCCCAACTGCCGTGCGTTCCGTATCCGTTGCTGATTATACCTTGGTAGTTTCCTCGTTGGCCTGTGCGTTTAAACCAGACACTCACTGAGAATTTTGAGCCCCAGGCATAATTGTTCAAGCTTTTTATCCGCAGTTTGCCATGTCCACGGAAGAATGCTGCTCCATCATTTATACCAGAAGATGGGGATAGCGCAACTGAGCCTTCTTGTACAGCATTGTGTCCGTAGCATACGTCACGGAAAGAGCGGTCAAACTTGTAGTACGCTATCAAGTCTTTACTGCAGGGATCTAAGTCGTTAAACTCAATATTAAGAACACTGATAGATGGAAATTATGCCTAATGCTGTACTATAGCTGTATTTGCCATTCTGTTTGCTTGCAACAGTTGCAAACTCAGCTATAGCATGAAAGTGAATATAGAGGTCAGAGTTTCTCACCTTGACTGCAACAGCACTGTTCAGCCAGCACTTGTACTGTGGCAAATAAAGGAAAAAACAAAAACACGGCGAGTTTCGTCATAATTGAATAACTTCATGCGATAAGCTCTTGATAGCTTTTCCTTGTGCAAAAGGCAATGTTGTTGTGTGCATGTTTAGTTGTTTCCTGCTATTTTATCTTCCAGCCAGACAGGATGTTGTTACCCAATTGAAAGTCACAAAACAGCCTACGTACGTCTATCAATCATCGTTCAAATGCTGTTATGCAGTTTCACGGCCAAGGTGAAACAAAATATGAGGAATATAAAACTAAGAAATTTGATGCAAGACTGGTTTTAAAACACCACTTTTTGACTGGCATTGTCAATCGCCGCAATTTAAATACCTGCATCCTGACTAAAGTGTGTTTAACAACCATGTAATTTATGATAATCCTAAAATTGGATTATTTTTCATTGCAACACCAGTTAAAAACGTTGACAATACCTCAAATGGTACTCTTTGAAATCGTTATAAGCAGTTTATTCATGAATAAAACAACCTTAGAGGCATTCTTTACAATATGGCTATATGATTTGCCACCTGCCAACTTGGTACTTCTAATCTTGTGGTTCAATACCTCTACCATGCGGCTGCTTTGTACAAGAATCGGTTGTCAACTCTATATAATTCTAGTGTTTTCAATGTGATGTGCATTGATCGTATTGCGTTTTTTTTTCAGATATGTGTTTCATCATGCATTGTCACCCCACGTGTTTTTGGCATGAGGAACAATGATTTTATCAACTGCTCTTATTACGTAGTGTGTTGAGCAGGATACATCAACTATTTGCTCTACAAGTCCTCCATTCGAATTCTGGCCACCTGGGTATTGTTATCATTCCTGAGGTCAAAGAATGAGGCCAATTTATGCGTCCTTGTTAGTATAACTTTTGTAATTGAAGATTATAAATTGCAGACTCTCGCTTGGAAATCGATGGGCAAATTTTTACCTTGCCTGTTCCAGTAATACTAGCATACTGTATCTTTCTTACAGCTAAATCAAACCCGCAAGAAGTAGAGACGTCATTGACATCTTAAGGTATGTCTGTGTAGCGAGTTTTCTTCTGGTGAAGAATGTAATGAAGTGGATGACTGATTAATGTATTCAACCAAATTGTTGTGGTGGGAAAATCCAATATTCTCTTCAATGAGTCCACTCCATCACATACCCTAAAAGGGTTTTTGGTTCTTTTGACTTCTCCAAACTATGGGTGCTTCGTCTCGGGTTTCATTGACTATATTTATGACCTGATGCTATACATTCTGGTTACTCAGCATGATGACGCGTGTGCGCATTGTTTTACATCATGGGTTAGCGGGCGGAATGCGCGTATCTATTTATAAAATACGTCATTTAACAACATTGCTATAAATAGCCCTGATGTGCTCACGCCGCAAGTGGCCGTATATAAAATGCGCATATTTTATCCCACTGCAAACAAAGAGCGAAACGCGACTTCTGGTTTGACTAGTTGCACATAGGAGAAAGATGACAATTATGAACTATACAAGACTTACATCAATAACAACAACAACTGTAGTGGACCTCATCAAGGATTCTGATTCGTACAAACTCATAGACTGTCGCTCCTATACGGCTTACAACACTGGACATATAAAACAAGCTATAAACATATGTTGTCCAACAATACTGAGACGGAGATTACGAAAGACAAGTGCGTCGATTGAGAGTTTAATATCATGTCAAACGACATTAGACAATCTTCGAGACAGTAGAGTCAAGACGGTAGTATTGTATGATGACGGTGCTCCAGCTGACGTCGAGTTGAACAGTTCTCCCACTACGTTGTCAGTTATTGGATCCGTACTAGCAGACGAACTTAAAAAGAAAATCTGTTATTTAAAAGGTTCGTATATTATTAATATAATATCACATTTGAAGAATAAAATCTTCACATCTGCGTGAAAACTTCTAGTCTTTACCCAGGCAAATAGGATACACATGTTTTCTGTGTTGTGCATAGTATCTTGGAACGTTTCGAAAAAATTTTCCTCCAATGTTTGTAGAAGGATTTCGGGAGATATTTAGTAAATTTTGTGCGTAAATATAGACCTGAGTTCATATTAAGTTACGGGGAACACCTTTTATGAATAAAATTTTATTTTGCAGCCAAGAAAATTAGCCCTGTGGCATTTTCAGCCCGAGCATTCATTATCCGCCGTTTCATTTCAATTTTCTTTCGCGCTCGTCAACTGTTCTTTAATTTACACACAAAAAATAACGATATATTATGAAAGAATAAAATAATATAAACCATCGTTATAATTGAACGTCTATGTATCTTAATGCAGTATTAATTGTTTGAACTGGTCGTTAGGAGTCAATGAATGTATTCCGGCTGTAGCATTAGTGGAAAAATGCCGAATATAAGTTTGTTGTAGTTCGCTGCATTTGCACTTTAGTTGTGTAATTTGATCCTACTCTATTTGAGAGGAATGTCGTAATTTGGTGCGGTTTAGTGATAAAATAACCGAGGAAAAAATTGTGGATTTTGCTATTGAAAAAGACAAGTTTGCTTCTGGGCAATTTTGGCATAGGGTCCATAATTTGAGACAGATAGGTCAAAACAGGAATTTGGGGGCGACAGGTCATAGTTTATAATAGAATTAGAATGTACTGCATTGCATATGACCATTTTCGGAACTTTTGTGAATTGCTCCCTAAGATCATCTTCATAATTAGTGAATGCTTGCTTGTTTTCATCAGTTCAATCTGGAATGTTGAGTACTTTTGTTGCGCAAAGATTCAGGGGTCACAAGACACCCCCTTCTCCCATTTAGCAGCAAGTTGGTCTTACTTTACAGCAATTATGTCTCTACTAGAGTTTGGCCGTAGTTCAATTGCCTCAGAGAACAGAGTTACCGTCTATATTATACCTCAAATATTTCCCACAATATTTGTGAGTATTCATGGAAGAGTCACTCTGATTCACTTTATTCGTCTTGTTTTCAAATTACACTGACGTTATCGAAGTTTGAGTTTCAATGACACATTCGCTTCCGAATTGAACGTATTTTGTGCATGTATACGAAACTTCATCATTACTCTGATGATGTTAATAAACGCTTAAATTTAATTTCCATCGCGTCCAATCAAATCGCCTAATATCGCTTTATATTTCAACAAGCATTTGCTATATTTTCATTTGACGTGCAAAAATAGCAATCAGTTCGCGTGATCGGATGAAGTAGACTTAGTCTTCCTTCATTCAGCACTTTTTATGTGACTAATTTTAGCCGCGTGTCACTCTTTGTCTGTGGTACTTATGCCTTCTTAGATAATACAGTGCGATCTAATATTATTTCCAAACGATAATGGACGTGTTTTTTTTTAAAAATCAGCTGCGACGTACACGTGGTTAGGTTTCGATGGTTAGGCTTACGCGTAATAATAATATTCACACGTGATTGGCTAATTTTTTTTACCAGTTTTTGCAAACTTGTGACCGCGTGGAACCATTCATTATTGATCAGGTTCGAAAGTTTTCTTTTCGCCTTGTGGACTTGCTTATTACATCATTTTAGCGCTTCGAGTATATTGCTAAAGGATACCATATTGTAGTAAGTTGCGCTTTTTTTTAAATGTCTAAATGCATTGAATTGTTTAATTTTTGCGCGTAACGGTTTTTCATCTTTAATGAGATGTAGATACGAATTCTCTTTCAAGTTCTGCTAGGAAGAGACACAAAGTTTTCTTGACTTGTAAGTCGCATGCATTTAAACTTTGCACGAAAGTAGTTTTATGTTGAAGTGTCATTGACTGATACAATTCGCCTTAGAGTGGAAACTAATTTTCCGTGTATAAAGTGAAAAGACGCTTTTAATATATCCTAGTATTATTTTTCCCGCCCAATATTTACTATGTTGTATTCTTCAGGTGGTTTTCAAGAGTTCAAAGTAAAACATCCGAGCATGTGTGAATGCACTTCCTCGCGGACTCTCGGTACTGTACCACGAGTTGGCCCTGCATCCCTACGCCTAGATTTCAATCAGAGAAGCGAGAAAGAGAACTCTGATGATTCAAACGCAAAAACTACGCCTGTTGAGATTCTTCCGTTTCTTTATCTGGGGAATGAATCTCATTGCTCTTCAAAGGAAGTTCTTGAAAAACTTGGTGTTACTGCGGTGATTAATGTCTCGAAGACGATCGACAATCATTTTCAAGGCAGTTTCGTATATAAGAATGTTCCAGTGGACGACAGTTATAATGCGGATATTAGTCGTTGGTTTCGCGTCGCAGTTGACTTCATAGGTAAGTTTAGCTGACTAAGGCCAATATCAACGAGACACGCAAATTATTTGGCAAACAGGGGGTTTGTAGAGATATTCAATTGTTGCTTTTTTACAAAAAAATGCGGTGACGAATGTCTCATACACAGTTTAAGAAAATTCTTTTTCAACATGCAAAATGCCAAATAAATTATTTTCTGTTTCACTAAAATATAAAATATAAGAAAAGTAGTTTTTGATTTGCCCGGAGATTAACTTTCGTAGCTATGATGTGCAGAATGATGCATCGGATATCTGCCGTTGTATTTTCGTTTTCAGATTACCAATATATCCTGTGGACTAGCATTTTCTGAATAACTACGCGTTTTCATTTCCGGCATTGCTCAGAGTTTTTCGTCTGCGTTCCGTTCTGGTTGGCGAGAATTGTTTGAAAGCATTTTCCAACTATTTAAGGACATTGATTGGAACACTACCTAGCGCTTTCGTATTCTGTATTAGTACTTTCTATTTATTTCGTTTTCATTCAGTTCTCTTAATTCCAGTTTGCGGAAGAACTGATGAATTGCTTGAAATGAGGAAGATGACATGAAAAACGATTTTCGTTGTCAAAGAATGTGAAAACTATTTAAAAGCATGATATTTGAAATATCAGTCATTGCGCAGAAAATGTTTCCGCCACTTCAATACGTGTTCCGCTTCTCAAGAATTGTTTTGACTAGTAAACATTTATATTGAGCTCAAAATTTTTGCCGCTTTGCGTGACGAGGATGATATTGGGTCCTTTAGTTCCATGTTTTGGTTCTCAAGAGGCTTAATGTTTGTTTCGCTTTAAAGTGTTTTCAAACTCATGCTCGAATTTAAAGTCTTGAAGATTTGAGTAGATTAGCTAAACTGATGTAGGATGTAGCAATTATTCATGTCATGTTCAAGCTTTCTGCAGCTGCAACAATCAGTGCCACGCGGTAGTCACACCTTATGAGTCATCGTTTAAAATAACCATGATACTTTGTGCCTTTATGATTAAAACAAGGGTATATATATATTTTAGCTAATGTTCTTAATGTACTAATTAACTCCCTGGTAGACGTGATGCAGTGAACGAAGGATGCAGTAATTTTTCATTGTACCCGCAATTTAGATCCTCTATGATTTGAACACATGTTCTTTGCATAATTTGTGTGGTTAATTAATGTTTGCATCAGATAATTACTCATGAATATTTTTTTTTTCAGATTCTGTTGAAACATCTGGTGGAAAAGTTTTCATTCATTGTCAAGCTGGCATCTCTCGTTCAGCTACCATTTGTCTTGCATACTTGATGAGCAAGCGGAACTACACTTTGGAACAAGCTTACGAATACGTAAAAGCGAGGCGCTCAGTAATTTCTCCAAACTTTCATTTTATGGGACAACTGTTGAACTGGGAACGAGAAATGCGCGCCTTAAATGTTATATCTCCAGATAAACTCGCCTCCACTCCCTCGCCTTGCGGTCTTTTCAGCTATTCCAATCTCGCTTCTTCTCCAGAATCTAGAGCAACTAATCTACATACGAACAATTGTTTTGTCACTGTTTCTACACCAACGTAACGGTGTATTTGCGACATTCTCTGATATCCATGAAATTGGTTTACTTCAGCAAGGTTGTTTTGGGATCAAAATAGGTTTTCAAATTCTAGTGCTACGTGTATGGCAGTGCGGACCTTTTTTTTGACTTATAAGCCTCAAAACTTTTGCTTTGTAAACTAGTGTCTATGGATTGTTACAATCAAGTGGAAATGGTAAAACTACGGTATTAAGACTATATACAACACGATATATTAGCTCATCCACTCAATTTTTTTTATACTGTCTATTCAGTATTCTGAACACTGATGGGCCATCAGTTCTCACTTGTCTGAAAACAGATAATTTCGAGCATAAATCAGTGGTAAAGGATCGGTCCTTTTTGTCATTCTTATTTTGGGATTTTGACTTTCTGGATAAAAATAAGAACAAAATTTTTTGACATTTGAATGAGTGAAATATTTTCATAAACACTTGAAATTACTGAAGACATTTAGACACATGAACGCTAAGGAAATTGATTACGTCATCTTGTTGACAAAGATCTTTTATTTCGTACCTATTCATCACATCTTAAATTAACAGTTTTGAAAACGTGGAGATAGTTCAGCCCGTGCACGGACGAACAAACTTTCTTTGCATGCAACTGCACGACGTTAATTTACAAGTTTTGTGCGAAGAAACGGTTGTCAGGAAAGCTTTTTCGTCTGTGAAGGCTTTAGGGTACTAATAAAGCTATTCTTGCATTCACACCAGTATTGTAAATATATTTTTGTTGTCAAACATTATAGACGAAGGATATAGTTATTAATGTGATAATCATTGATTGGGTTTATTGTTCTGTTCAGAATAAATTGTGGTTGATTTATTGAAATATTGGTCATTTTTTGAAAGTTTAGCAAGGAAAATGTGCTGTTACAAAACAGCAAATTGGGTCATACAAAGTCAAAACGCCGAAAATTTACAAGACGAGAGAAATTGACCAATAACATTCTGACATTTTGGCCAATAGGAAACAAGCACGTCTTCCTATTTTGATGTGAACTGACCGCCAAGGTTTGCAGGCGCATCACATTCAGAACAAAACAAACTCCACTCTCATTCATAAAAGTTTTTAAACAAAATTTGCTAATATTGCTGAAAGTAATAAAGATGCAGTTCGATATTCGAAGGTACGTTTGAGGGCATTATATACTGTCTTTAATCTTATTGAAAATCTTAGGTAAACAGTATTAAACGTTTTATTAATGAACACGTCTCACGTTTGCGACTTGCGTGTAACCTCTTTGTATGCAAATACTGCCAAATTGATATATTTATTCAAACTAATCGAATTATGAAATATTGAAAGTCACGAGATAATGTTAGGAGTACTTTTATCTTCGTAATTACATTTTAAAAGCAGGGTAATCCTCATCATGAGAGCTTTGGAACCATCTTGGTTTTCCTTTCATCCTAGTGAGTGACTAGCACGCGTCTTCTTCAACGGTTGCCATAGCAATGGGTGCCAACTCACTACCTAGCATGAATTTTACCTGAAATTGCTTCAAATAGAATGAACAACTAGCAGAAAGAGAAGCCTATTCCCCAAATAGTATTCACTCATTTGTGATTATGCCTTAAACCAGAGTGTGCCCTATTGATTTATTTTACCATGTCTACCTACGGAAGATTTTGCCAATTAACAAGACTCTGCAGCATCTTAATGAGTTAAGCTTGATAAAGTTACACACAAGATAATCATTTTAGGTTTGATATTTATCGAAAAATTCCGAAAGATCTCACTCAGCCAACACAAGCTGGTGCTATCAGTAAGAGTCAATTATTGTTTAAGCTACCAACCAATTGCTTCCATAGCAAGCAATAACTTTTATCATTTTTCCTTGTTTTAGTCTCAATCCTGAGTGCTCTAGTTATGGCATTCCTCTTTCTATCTGAGTTTTATAGTTTTATCTCTCCAGAAATGTACGTGAGTGTTTTATCAAATAATTGATAATGTTCTGCTTTTGTTGCCTGGAGTAGTTACTTGCTGCACTTGACTGTGTAAAAGCACTATGACTATTGTTTGTTTAGTGTTAGTGAATTATTTGTTGATATGGCTGGATCAACAAAAGAAAGGATGAAAACTAGCTTAAATTTAACATTGCCAAGAATAAAATGTGATTGTAAGTAGGACCCAGTCTGCTTTAGCTTATGCATAAAAGTAATGAACCCTTCTCAGATGTAAAAATACGTGTTTTTAATCCACTTTTTTCCATCTTTTTTTATTTTGTATTTCTTTTAAAGACATGATGTTGCAGATTTTTTGTTTTTTAGTTGTTGGTTTAGATATCCAAGATGAAATGGGAAGGTAACATGAATTGCTTTACTCGACTATCACAATATTCCCAGGACTTATTGCAAGCACATAATAAATGGATATACGATTTTTTAAAGTCATGTTTACACTTCTATAATTTCAGACATGAAGTTGGATTTCAAGAGAATACTCAAAAGTGGGAAATTAATGGTGGAGGTAGGGAGAAAGTTGAGAAAAGTGTTTGCAATTTCCATAGAATTATCAAATGTGCAGTTCTGCACTTTGATTTTTATATGATGATTTATTGCACTGATTTTATGTAGAGGGTTGTAAATTCGAAGGACGGTTTGAAATCAACAAGGTATAGTATGTATACAACAACCGTCTAGGAAGCCAATAAAATGCCCCATAAATGCTGGAGGATGAGTTTTCATGATTTTAGTTGCATGAAGTAGGATGATATAAATTTCTGAGAAATCATGGTTAATGTTTTAGGTTCCTGGAAATTTCCATGTTTCAACTCATGGTGCTGGTCAGCAGGTTTGTGACGTCATAGAAGTTCTGCGTTCTAACCACGTGGTGAACAATCAACTTAGCAATCAGTTACGCTTCCAAATTCGAACTTTCTTGTCGTCATTTGCAGCCAGATACGGTTGATATGGCTCACGTGATTGATGGTTTACGATTTGGTGATGAGATCAATGTCAGTCAGTTTTTAGTATTTTTCTTAATTTTCCATTGTTTAACATTACTTTAGACCTTAGAGGAAGTTAGAAAAGTCGGTGGTTTTTTATTTTTAGCTGGAAAGTATCGACGCAGCTTTCGTATCTTTGAACGACATAAACAAAGAAGCATCGAACGGTATGCGCAAAACATTTGCAAAAACTACTCCTGTGAACATATTAGAACAAATTAGAAACTCATATTAGAAATAGAAAGAACTTAGAACATATTAATATATATTATATATTAACTTATATAAAGAACTTAGAACATATTAGAAACGCGTATTAGAAAACTCAGCCAAAACTCGTTATTCCTCTTATTTTCTAGCTATATCATCGCATGACTATGTGTTAAGAGTTGTTCCAACAATATACGAGAAGCTGGACGGCACGCGACTTTACTCATTTCAATACACTTGGGCGTATAAAGATTATATTTCATATGGTCACGGAGGACGAGTAATGCCAGGTAGGAGAAAAGAAGTCGTTATTACTTCGTTGAGAAAATAAGGTCAACATTACTCTCTGGCGTATTTTTGGTGCTATTTCAGCCATTTGGTTTCGTTATGATCTCAGTCCTATCACGGTGAAGTATGTGGAAAGAAGGAAACCTTTTTATCATTTTATAACCACGGTAGGTTATTCAGTCGACATAAATGTCATATGTTTTTGCTCCGATTTTGAAGATATAACAAAATGCTTGCTATAAATATATATATATATATGTGCACGTTTCACTGCACAATATATTCTTGCATTTTTTCAGGTGTTTGCGATCGTTGGCGGAACGTTCACAGTAGCAGGAATCGTCGACTCAGTACTTTTCACCGCTTCAGAAGTTTTCAAGAAGTTTCAGCTTGGTAAATTAACCTGATTCAATCCATGAACTAGATGCATTCGTGTTCTACATGCCATTACAATACAATTTCGCGTATTTATTTATTTTAATTTATATCGACGGATGTGGACAACTTTTCTTAAGGAGTACGCTGAATGAATGATTTTTAAAGGTCGTTATTCACTGAAAAAGCATTAAACTTTACAAAGCTTTCTGCTTTCAGAAGCTTTGTTGAAAAATTATTATCTCAGCGCTGTCTTTTTCTGCGAGGTGTTTTGCCTCAATCGTCAAAGCGGGAATAAAATGTTTTCAAAACATATTAGTAAAAAACTTTTGGTATTTTTCTTTGAAGCTACTCATGCACCCCATCATGCGTGGATAATTAAATAGAGAAGAGTCGGTCGCCTGAACTGAAAGTTGATTTTGCTCTAAAATGGCGAAATCATTTACTGTAGTAACGCATAATTATATGCGTGGTTTACTCCGTCGACAAAACAACTACATAGTGATGTAGAGTTTAATCGTGACTAGCCGTTCATGCATGCATTCTTCTAATATCATTGTAAACCATTCCAACTGTGGGTAGTCTTGAGGACAATAGTACAGCTTGCTGATTACTGTTCTTTAAACTGGACGGAAATGGTGAATATTAGTTAGGGCCTGTTCATATGAGCCATTTCATCCCGGTTTTTATCCCGGTTTTTATCCCGTCTCACCGGATATATATGTTCATATGGAAAATTTCTATCCACTTCACCGAGATCTCGAAAAGGAGATGGAACAGCGGAAAGCATCCCAGGATTGTCTCCTCCAAAACGATGCAATGAGGGCGAGTACAAGAAACTTTTGAAGTATACAAAGGGAAATTGCGAGCACAACATTTCAAAATGGAGGCGGAAAGGCAGGCTATGAGGCGAAAGGTACTCGTGAAATACGGGATCAAGGAGAGCGAGAGTCATAGGAGTCAGGGGTCGACTTTGGAGTATGTTAAGAATAAGAAAGCAGCGTTGGTTGATAGGGATAATGAAACGGAGTTCAAGTCTTGTGTCTCTTGTTTTTCTTGTTTCAAGACGAACTGACGAATGCCGGTGTTGATGCATGGAAGTCAGAAACAATTGGGGATGCTTCAGTGTCGGCCTTGATACGCGCAACTTGCCGGTGATTCAGTACAGTATAAGTTGGCAAGCAACCATACCATTATGAAATATTCCTAAAATATCAAATACTTCCCTTAGGATTTATTTTCAAGTGTCTTTTTGCGCAGGACTAACTAATTACTCAATCCATTCGTGAATCACTGTTTTATTGAGAATTTCGAATACGATAGGAATAATTCTCCATAAATAGTATCGAATGTTTCTTGGATGTTGTTTTAGTATTTCATTGTTTGCTCATCTGATTGTGTTAGATATACAGCCAATCTCATCAATTTCTATATCTACCACATCGCCTTTCTATAAAACGAAAAAAAAAACATCAATGAGAGATAAATGGTGTAGTATCCTGCTATTGGTTGCTGTATTTGTATTGGCAGATGCTCGTACCTTTAAAAACTCGGGGGGATTCTTGAAAAAACCAACTCCTGGCGGAGTGCCAGTCACGATGACATCGCCTGGGTTTAGTGTCAGTAGTCTAAATCATTGAATATCAATTTAAATTTCCTCCGTGATCCAAACGTACCTTTATTTTTTGCAGTAAATGGATGAAAAAAACTTTCGAGTTGAAGCAGTTCTTATTTCTAAATAAAGAAGGCACTCACTGTGATATGTACGCCACTGCCGCAGAAGTTTTGAAGATCATTTTTTCAGTGTTTGAATCTTGCACTGTTTTTCCATTCAAACGACATCTTATTCCCAACTTGTGCGGATCTGTAAAGTTCATTTCATTAGAACTATATAGACCTGTTTTGAGGATATTGGTTTTATATTCAAAGGCATATTCACGCACCCGACAAGCTATTCTTGTGAACAATTGCAGGCCCCAGAGGACAGAACGTATCAAGCGATTTGGATAAACTCCATTGGTTATTGTTTTTAGTAGACTGCCAATCTCGTGCACTCACATCATGTGCAGCAGTGTAACCAAACACGCAGTCCATTGCCTCACTCTCCTTTGGAAGTTAATTGAAAATATTTTTACATAGCAGGCGATGAAATTTTAGTGGATGATAATTTTTTTTAGAAGAAACATTGACAAACCTTCAGATCGCGTCCAGTTTTGCCAATAATAATTGCTAGCTCGGCTTCATAGTCCAATGCCTACATGAAAGTAAAGAGATTGAGAACCTCTGCATTGAAACAGTTGTGCAATACGCAAAAAGTAATGACGATTTTCTCACTTCAACAACATCAGGACAAACTATATCTTCACCATGGCCAATAATTGAGCTGGGAAGTTTAAAAAACAGCACCGGTCTTTCAGGAATTGGTTGATTTGTTTCCACGCAATGGTCAACATAATTCAGTCCCATTCCAATGATTTTGCTAGGATTCTGAATTGGAGCCTTGATCTGCACTTCGTTCCTCTTGATCACTCCTTTTCCACTTCGAATAGCTCTATAAGGTCGCGTTTTTAACTTTACATAATTTCTATTGGTAGCAAAAATTGGGGTAGGATTGCGCAGTTTCAAAAACTAGGGGTTTTCCCCGCGCGAAGAAGACCCCACATTTTACATCAACCAATGAAAACGCTCCGTGTAACGAGTAATATATCGGAAAATTTTTACTGTTGTTTCAATGGGCAAGCGCGATGGCAAGTACATTATATCTTAATTTATATTATTAAACCGAAGAACAGGCATAAAAGTTGATGCCAATACCGGATAGCGGCAGACAATGCGCTCTCCCCAGCCTCCAAGAATGATCTGGTATCTCGCGGTAAAGAGGGATCAACTGCGCTCAAATCTACGATATCTCCTTTCTCTACAACCTCAGCTCCAAGTCTAGTACTGCCATTATGAGAAAACTGCACTAGACGCATAGTCTTGGCTTTCGTGCGCTCTGCCAGAACTTTGCGAGTCAACGTTTATAGTGATTTGATACAGAGACTCTGTGACAGACCGACAGACCTTCAGACCTACACAATGAGACACACGATTCACGCGTGGATTACGTGAACCTCGCGTGGGTAAACGTGGTAAGGAAGTGTGCACGAGGATTCAAAATGGTGAGTAAATATTCTTCAAAAACCTCTCAAAAATAGATATCTTATTGGTTTTACCTTGCATTTCAGGTCCTCTACATTATCTTCGAGCATGCCTCTGGGTATGGCATCTTTCAGGTGGTTGCCCAGGAAGAAATTGGCGTGTTATTGCCCGAAGTACAAGAAGCACAAATTGACTTGGCCCGCTTTGGAAAGCTTGTTAAATTAGTCGCTTTTATGCCGTTTAAATCAGCTGCAAGTGCATTAGATAATATTAACTGTGTTTCTGAAGGTATGCGTTTGCTCTTTAGACCGCGTTTTACTCTACAAAGTAGAACTAACGAGTGTAAAAATATGGGGGGGGGGGGGGTAGTGTGAGAAACTTGGGGTAGACAGGATAGGTTGATGGACCACAAATAGTCTTTTACATGATATGGTGGTTGATTGCTTCTTTATCTTGCCATTCGATGTCTTCTTCATGTTATGTCTAATGTAATTGCTGTAAAATACTTGATCTCAAAAGCAAAGCATGTCGTTGTGAAATTGCTGTTTATTTCACCAACTCTTCGACGTGCATTCAAAATTGGCTGTTGAATTTTGAAGGTGTGATCCATGATGATCTCAAGGTCTTCCTGGAAAGCAATATTCCTGTTGGGAAAAAGAAATCCAAAGTTAGACTCGGTGTTGCAGATCCAAAGCTTGGCGCAGCAATCCTGGAATCCTGTAACATTTTTTGTGAAGCTGGAGGCATTGTGAGCGAAGTGATGCGTGGAATTCGACTCTATTTTCACAAGATGATTTCAGGATTGTCTGACTTGATGGCTGGCAAGGCACAGCTTGGTCTAGGGCACAGTTATTCTCGAGCTAAAGTGAAGTTCAATGTTCATCGTGCTGACAATATGATTATACAATCAATCAGTTTGTTAGACCAATTAGATAAGGATGTGAATACGTTCTCAATGAGAATTAGGTGCGTTTTAGATGTTTTAGCAACAGCAGAATGTTTCAAGTCTCTGTTCTGATCTTCTGGTGAATTATTCTTTAGGGAATGGTATTCCTATCATTTTCCAGAATTGGTGAAAATTGTTGCAGACAACCTTCTATATGCCCAGGTAGTGAAGTATATAAAATCTCGTAAAGATCTTACTGAGGATAAGCTTCAAGGTTTGGAGGAAATTGTTGAAGATGAAACAAAAGCAAAGGCCATTTATGATGCATCACGCTCCTCCATGGGTAAGAGGAGTATTAAGGCTAATTTCCACTCGGGAAAATAAGCAGCGGATCGGACCGGATCAGATCAAAATATGATCCGCGCATGCGCTTCAGGTAAAAATTTTCTTTCCAAATTGAACCG
>JAODVQ020529043.1:0-23722 GCA_025400075.2 Phenganax stokvisi
ACTGAAAATTATTTATCCCCATTCTTAATTCCCTCAGTCAAAGGCATTGTGTGGGGGAACGAGCAGTGAGAATATATACCTGCCGAGAATTATCCGACGCGTTTCGACCAATCAGGAATGAGAATAGACTTTGAATATATAATAATTGCTCGTGTCAACTGGTTGTCTACGTGCAGATTGTAACCAGTTGATATCGTCAATTTAGTTGCACATTTTATACCTAAATAACTACTAGATCTTGTCACTTCTTTAATTGTCACGTTCGTAGCTCCAACTGGTATGGTTGCGACCAAGTTGTAACCTAGAAAAGTAAAAACACATACAATTTATTTTTTGTAAGAGATTGTTAGTTATAAGAAAGCAATGATTGCCAGTAGAAATATCCCTTTACCTAAGTTAAGTTTGGTAGAGTTGAAAACACCAAGAATTTTCGTTCTTTTGTCAAGCACGCACGGTCCATCGAGTTTTTGACATCCTTTTGGTCGCCTCTGCAATTCAATTCGATTTATGACAAGTAATCAGTGGCGTACCAAAACACAACGGCGGCCGTAAGAACTACATACCAAACATTTTCCTTTGAAACAAACTTTGGAATAATCTTTTCCACAAGGAGTTCCATCTCTCACTGAGTTTTTTAGCCGAACATAAAATTTCTGCCCGTCTGCTATGCAGTAGAGTTTGCACTCATCGAGATGATCTAAATATTTCGTGAAGGGAAAAATAAATTAATGTCAGTGGTGTAACTAGCCATGGTATTGCAGCCAGGAATTGCAGGCGCGTTGCTCGCTCGGGCAAAGCAGGCAAAACACGCCGCGTTTTAACTGTCATCTGTTCTACAATGAACTCTCTGCTCGCGTGGGCATAGCAGCAGCAATGAAAGATTCCTTAAAGGCTGTATTCCACTTCCCCGTTTTTGGCTCATAAAAAACGCACGTACAGTCCAACCTGTATATAACGGCCACCCTTGGGACTTTGAAAAGTGGCCGCTTGATACAGAGTGGCTGCTTAATACAGGGCCGTTATATACAGGTTCCACTGTACAAGTTTAAATCCTTCAAAATTTTATAGTTTTTACGAATGCAACAAAAAATAGACATGTAATTACTTTTTAATTGTACATCTTAAACACTTCTTCGTGTGGTTGTTTTTAAGATGAGTTTTATCTAAACTTTTACGTACGCGTACGTGCAAGTCAAAAATGCCGAACTATGTATTGTTCCATAGAGATAACAGATTTATCACCGCAGCTGGATAGAGCCTTGTAAAATTAGTAGCAATATTGCAAGTTTGGTCTCCAAATGTAGTGAAATGTGGAAAATTTAGTCATGCAAAGTTTGCAATTGTTTTATATTTTTGTACTAAGTGCTGGAAATTGAAACCCTTATTTCAAACAAGGTATCAGTTCTGGTTGTGTAACACATGCAGGAAATTGTAACTTCGCCAGCCTATACTTTTCACTATTTACAACACCACCCATCCAAACTTTGCAGCTTTAACAATTCTATGCTGCTCTTTCCAGCTGTCGTGATATTTCTATCAGCATCATCCACACCAAAACTTTGTCTTTTACGCAGTAAGTCCATTACAAGGCATTCCAATCGATAAAAATGCTTTATACCTCCTCTTAAATACGGTTTCCAATTGATATTTTTGCCACTGTAAGATTTCTTATCAAATTCTGAGCACTGTTGTGCTCGAATCCTGTACGAAACATTATAAGAGACTTCAGGACCAGCTAACTTGTCATTTCCACAATCCTACATGAACGATAAATTATTCAAGTAAAAAACGCCCTATAAACGTGTCTCTCTAAAGTTCGGAGTTCTAAGTTCGAGTGAGACCAACTGCGGCTGTTAAGATTTTATTTAAAAATTCTAATTTACAAGTTCTAAGCTTTCGTCGCTAACGACATCATCAGAGATGATAATAATTACATTACATTAGGCCCATTCACACGGGCGATTTTTGCTGCGATTATATTGTGCTGTTTAATGATGCGATAAAGTGGATAACTGGCGAATGTACTTGGTCTAACAATGTTGCCAATGCACTGGCCAGTCATCCTACTCGATCACATACGCCAAGGGGAGAAAAATCGCAGGAAAAATCGCCCGTGTAAACGGGCCTATGATATAACAAGCGGGTATAGCTGAATATTTTAGTAAACCAGTCTCCGACGCAAGCTCAACACCGCTGCCGAACAAGAACAAGGTTAAAATACACTTTTCATGTCAAAAAAGACGTACAAGCCCTGAGAAGAACAATTTTGTTGTAGTTGCAGTGTACATCTTGAGTCTTAGATGTAACATCGTTTTCTGAGCGGATTCACCAGATACTGAAACATCTGACTGACTTTCTACAACGCAAATTACGAGGAGATTTCTCAAAAATCACGAAACGGGATATAACGCGCGCTATAATTCCTAACAATCATAGCACTGGCTGTTGCCAAAGCCATAATAGTACTTAAACTCAGAAAATTGTATCTAGTATGGAATACTGGGACCGTCAGAATTCAAAACTCTCACGTATCTTTTAAAACATGTAAATCGAATACTACTATGCAGTAAAACAATGGATAAATACAATATGACAGTATTCAGTTAAAAAATTTTCAATTTCGTGGTTCAATTATGGAATACAGAAATATGATTTCTATTTTGAACTTATCCACGACCCTGAGATTAAAAGTCTCATGCTCTACCTCCGTTTAAGCTAGACGCGCTTCGAACAACCAGCCCCATTACACTAGTAATTGCAATCGCGTGGTGAAAGGTCAAATCGAAGAAAAACCTTGCTGTTCACAACATGAAAAGCAAAATAGTAATGCAACGTTATACTGTTGAGGGACGAACTCGGATCGATGATTTTTTTGTAAGTTTCCAGTGAAGCTTGTGATTATAACTACATATTACTGAGAAGTAATGCTAAATAATGCTTTAATCGCTCTTGATTTCTAGGAGCAAGGGGAATAGGCATTTAAGGCACTTCATTTATAGCCAAAGTATTGTACTAAGCTGAAGTGGATATGTGCCTATATAACATCTATAATCCCCAATCCCTAAACTGGTATGCCTTCTGTGTAAAATGCGTGCAAACACTCTCCAAATTGATTAATCCATTATGGATTAACGCGCCGAATTTATTGATAAAACTAATAAAATGCATAGCCCTTGGCCTAAACTTGCACCAAAGTCTGGACCAACTGGAGTTTCATTGTTAAGAATGGGCATAAAAAACTAGAGAAAAAACGCGCGACAGAAAAAACACTGCAGTCTCATAACATCGTGAACTTTTTAACTAGTCAAGTTTCTCGGAAGTCTCCTCTCACTGAAATATTGCTTAACACGAGACATGGTACACATTATGTTGCCATTAAAGGCATTATGATAATAATATATTGTCCTACCCTGCGTGGCAGACGGTCTTTGGACGATTAGTAAAACCGGTAAAACACCCGTTTGACAAAAGGCGGAATACGCCCGCAGCTGGTCGGCGTGTATTGTCTCAACTGGTAACATTCCCCCAGTGAAGGTTGTATTGGCTGCATGCATGTGCATTAGCAGAGGACGTACAATTGCATTTGTTTTCATAGTGCTCATGAACAGGTCTTAAAAACTATATTATAGTCTATCTACTCGATATCGCGTGACAGTGATTGTGGTTTAAACTGTAATACCAGTCGAGCAAAATGGCTTCAACTTTATTGCAGCACATGCGTGACATATCACCCCCGAAAAGAAAGTTATTGTTAATTTTAATTTCTAACCGCAGGACTGCCGCTGTTTTAATTAAAAGATGTGTCCATCAGTCCATGTGTTTTAATTTAGTGGATTAACCCTGCTCAAAAGTCCGATTATCTGCCATAACTATTAATTTTATTATTGCATGTTTGAAATAAAATGAAACCCAATCACAGTCTGTAGCAATTAATGTAAGACTTGGGCGTTTTTACGAAAAAAGAGAAAAAAAGAGACGGCAAAGTCGATATTCATAGCGAATCTACCGGTATGTCGAAACGAATTTGATTCCAAATTCCGCACATTACGTTTTCAACAAATAATATTGAAATGGTCTTTTCGATCAAGTAACACCAAATTCGTGGGATTTATGTTAGTGCTATTGCCAGGAAAACCATTGCACAATTTTTGTTGCATACAAAACTCTCAAGATCAACTTATTTTATATCATCTAAGTTATTATTGTACCAGGCCACACCGTACGTTTACATTGACTAGCTACAACTTATGAAAACAAATCTATATTACTGAGTTTACTGTGAATAAAATTATGGGTATCGTTTGCTTAAAACATTCTCATGTTTGAAATAGAACAAAAAATTAACCCCAAAACTCCAATCGACTCACCGAGTTCTTGCAGTTTTCTTTAGCAGGAAGTAAATTGTGTTGAGTTTCGTGTCTTGCTGATCTTCCAGCAGCACTGGGTTCAATTACATTGCTGTTTAGCATATTTTGCGACTCCAGTGCAGAACAAAACAAAATGGCCGCTGTAAAGAGCAGCAGTTGGGTTGAACAGAGTTCTACTCCTCGTTTGTTTGCCATTTTTGAGACGCAAGCCTCCGAAATTGTTCAGGAAATTGACGCACAAGCAATCTGTTCAAACCTTGTTAGCAAAATGTTTTTATAGCAGCCGTGATATCTGTTTAGTGAACGGAAATGTGGTAAACTCTGATAAGAGTGGCCAAAGTTTATCTTATCTGCATGAATATTTGATAACGAGCTGTCCTACGAAGCACATCAGAATAGGAGATTTTATTTGGATAAGATGCATGCAATGTGATATGTTTTACGACAAACTGGCATCGGGTATGTTAACTATCGACATGTAGACTAAACACTTTGATCAGTATCAATAAAAAAGTGCCCTCACCCAAAGCAGGTAGTGTCTTGAGAAAATTCAAAACACCATGCCCTTGTTGTTTTAGAATCACTACCAGCATGTTCCTCTGCAGGTTGAACTGTAAAAGGCTGTTTCTCATATTTCTTTCACGTCGACGATCGCCGGAAACATTCGTAAGGAACGCAAACTGTTATGTTTCGTTTCTGCAATCAAATCGGCGATAGTTGTTGACAAAGTCGCAAAGCTCTCATCGCCGATCGCCGGCGTCATGTGAGAAGTATATGCTTTATGCCTAATTCGCAATGACAACTTCCTCTCCCATGCATTTTTCTCTTGCCGTTGAGAGATTTATTTTTTGCACTAACAAATTCGCGTAGTGGAAATCGGGCCTAAGTATATGAGTCAATTTAGCAAACGAACATATGGTCGTATGTTCTTGACTCAATCACATGGGTCAGGAGGACAAAATAGCCGACGAAATTGTTATAGTCAGGCTTTATGCTTTGTTGAAACTGTCTTGTGCCCAATGTAATAGTTTCCTTCTGTGCCACTAACTATTGGTTCGACTGTCCATTTAAGTCACTGAAATATGTTCTCTTCATCATTTTGGCAATGAAACTCGTAGTTTTATAGACCTATTGTTCTCTGCTGTCATATTTTCATGTCCTACGGTGTTATCACAATTTTTCCCGACTTCGGGACCTACATGCTATCTGATTAGCAAAGTCATCTTGTACTTGATAGAGCAGATTGCGCTAACCAGATAATACTTAGAACAACAGCAAAGATAAACATAATTAACCAGCTCAACAAATTTTCACACCATATGCTTTGACACAATTTTGACAATTCACGCGAGTAAATCCTAGATTTTCTTAAGAAATTACCCATCAAATTTTTTCAAGCCTCCTTTGTGAAAGTGTTTTATGTCCATTAGTCCAAAATAACGCCTCAAATTCAGCTTGAAATTCTGGTTACAGATAACATATGTTGATTTGATTTAAGTCAGTTTTATCATGGCTGGGATCATGAAGTTTTTAATATGAAGATACTTGCTCTTTGACTGCACGGCTAATTTTAATCAGAGTGCATGAATTGCGATAATAAGTAAGAGTTACCCTCCCCAACCCTCCCCTAAACCTTGAATCGCGGGCTGCATCACAGTTGGTTGTACCTTAGACCACGAACAGTACATAATTTGTTCATACTATTAAGATTGATTTAGATTACTCAGTTCGTATTTGGTTTAGGATTAGGTTATTACAATATACTGTGAATCATCTCTCTATAGGTTCCTTGTTAAATAAACCCTCTTTCTAGACTGAGAAATTCTTCCTTTATTCTTCGAAGAGTCGACTCTTGTAACGTCACACTTTTAGCCATTATTTCTGGCTTTGTAACTGAGGCCAACAGCCTCGCATCCAAAACCTTTTACAAGTGGAGTTTCGCTTTGCACGCAAGGACCCTGGGTATGAGGTTGGCTGGCTTATTTAACCGTAGGTATACAGTGTGGGCCAATTAAAAAAATGCCTGTAGCATTTAAGTTAAAATTTCGAAAATAGTGGCTTCCGTTATTGTCGGATTTAGGAGGCTTAGGGCTGGTTCCACTTACGCATTTTTTACACTCACATCCCCGCACGTGAAAGTTTAAATTCTTCAAAGTTTTGTACATTTGAAAAATACACGAGCAAATAGACACGTAATTATTTGAACTTCAAAACTGTAAACTATCCTTCTTGTGGTTGTTTATAAGATAGGTTTTATTACAATTTAAACTTTTAAGTGCGTGTGGCATAACTGAAAAGCAGCCTTTAGGGGTCGCCATTGTCGGGCGGTCGTCATTGTCACTTTGTGAAAATAAAAAAGAAATGACGTTCAAGACAAACTCATGATATAATGAGCATGCGTGTGTGGTGTCGTATATGATGTGGAAACAGATTAGAACCTTTAAGTCGATTGTTAAATTTAAATATAAGTATTACTTTTTGTTGATTATACTAGCGTTTGAATTGTAGATGTAGCACATTGGGAATGAGGGGTCGCCAGATTCGTCACCGATGGAAAATTTTAAGGAAAACCCAAACTTTGACGTTTTATCGGGAAGCCGTTTATAGAGGAAATTCTACCGTTTACGGTTTTACCTAATAATCTACTCTAGTGTATCAATACTTCTGCAGCAATTTGAATTATGCCAATAAAGTTACTTTCAAATCAAGGAAAAAACTTCCTACTTACTATTTTGACATAAAAAATACTAATGAGATGATAGAGATAAAATCAAACCATGTTTTCCTCAACTTTCTGTTATGAATCATGTTAGAAATATTTTATGAACAGTCAACAATGTGACCTACACAAAAACGGGACTTCACAAGTTTCCGTTATTGTGAACAATAAAAAGAACAAAAATTTTGGTGCAATTTGCAAACCACATCTGGTTATGTCTTTACTCGGCACAAACTTAGCACATGCAAGTTTGCATAATTTTAGACAAAAAGATAGAACAAAGCACTTTGGTCAAGCCTCCCTTTCAAGGTTGGTTTTCATACGTCGCAATTCATCGTAGTTCATCGGCGATTTTCCCGGTCCATTGTTGTTGACCAATGAAGCAGAATATATATTCTGATAGACAAAGGACTGTACGCATTAGTGATCACCGGCAATTGGCATCGCCGATAAATTACGATAAATTGCGATATAATTCATCAACGATGCCTAATGTCAGTGATCATTAATGGGTTAAGTCCTTTGTCTGTTAGAATATATATTCTGCTTCAATGATCGGGAACATCGCCGATGAATTACGATATATGAAAACCAGGCTTTAAAGCCTGGTTCACACTGGTCGTAAAAGTCGGCGATTTCCATTGTCTGTGGTCATCCATGTGGAAACCTTTTGTCTGTCGGAAGAAAATACAATAGATCGCCGATGAATTACGACCAGTGTGAACCAGGCTTAAAGGCAGATTTCCATTCAGTGCAAAATGTCGTGCGATCGCTCTCTTTTGAATTATCAGCGATCAAGCGGAACGCATATCATTGGATCTGGTTCACAGCATACATTTCAAAAGAAAGCGATCGCAAAATGCTGATCGTGCGACATTTTGCACTGAATGGAAATCCGCCTATAGTCATGAAAAGGGGATGGTCTGAAAGTGTGAGAAACTTCATAGGAGCTGGAATATTATGTTGAAGCATACATGAACGTGCATAGATTTCTTTGTTTTGGGCTCATGAATTTCTTCATATCATAAAATGTCAGAGTTTTTCTTTGACGACGCTGCATCATGCAAAAATACAATGTGTTTAGTGACTATGAAAGTGAACAAACGGAACAAAAAAAGAACAATAGCTATAGTCAAGTTTTCAGACTGTATCCTGTCACTGACTCTGAGTTTCCAAACTTTTTCCCAAGTGACTATGTTTTCATCGTGCACATGTTCACATAAACATGAACAAAAAGATAGATCAAAGACTTTGACCAAGTCTCCAAACCATATTCCCTATGACAATGTCTTCAAAGATATAAAAAAACAGAACATATAATAGAACGCAGTACTTTAACCAACTCTTTGGCAAACTTTATTTTCAGTCATGTCAAAATCTGGTATCTCAATTCTTGAGCAATATCTCGTTGCCCTTGAGGGTTCACGATGTAGAATTGCAGGGTACATGGCGGTACATTGTTCTTATCCCAGCGGATCAGTATCTCAGCGGGGATCTGCCCGAACCTGCCCATGAAGTAATTGGAGATATAATTTGGAGACTTGGCAAATTGTCTGTTCTATCTTTCTTTCACTTTCATGCAAACTTGTGAGTGTTGAAGACTAAGACCTTGGAGATATGGTTTGAAAACTTGACCAATGTCTTTGTTCGGTCTCTTTTTTCATTTTTTATGCAAACTTGTCAACAGTGAAGAGTGAAGACATAGTCTTCGCAGATACTGTTTGTGACTGGAACAAGGCCTTTGTTCCCTATTTTGTTCATGTTTGCGTAAACTTGTGCAGGGTGAAAAGTATAATGCGCATAGCCGCAAAGATTTGTCATCCAATGGTGATACGAGCTTACAATGGAATCATGAAGCATGAACACTAACGAGGCATGATTTGAAAGGACTGGGAAATCAGTAAACTTGAAATTTCCTATATTGAGCTACGATTTCATGTTGAAGCGTTTTTTATATTACACCCACTTTTTCATTTTATGTTTTTCAGCAGTATTCATGCTTAATGATTCTACCTTACGCTTGTACCACTAATGGTTGATAAATCTTTGCTGCTAAACATATCATTTTTTGCACATTACCATTCGATGCGGCCAAAACAGCGTTGTTTTGCACCCTGCACAAGTTTACAAGAACAAAGTATGAAACAAAGAGTTTGTTCAAGTTGCAAACAGTATCTCAGGAGATTCTGTCTTCACTGTTGACAAGTTTGCGTGCAAAATGAAGAAAGAGATAAAACAAGGACATTAGTCAAGTTTTCAAACCATATCTCCAAGGTCTTAGTCTTCGCCATGCACAAGTTTGCGTGAAGGTGAAAGAAAGATGGAACAGACGTTTCGCCAAGTTCCAAATTATATCGCCAATGACTTAATGGGCAAGTTTAGGCGCATCGCCATTGAGATAGTGATCGGCTGGGATAAGACCAATGCACTGCCATATACCGTACAATATCTTCATCATGAACCCTCAAGGGCAACAAGGTAGGTTCGAGAATACAGATACCAGATTTTAACATAAGTGGAAATAAGGTTTGCCAAAGACTTTGTTCATAATATGTTCTGCTTTTTTATCTTTTTGAAGACATCTTAAAGGGAATGTGGTTTGGAGACCTGATCGAAGTCGTTGATCTATCTTTTTGTTCATGTTTATTCAAACCTGTGATGTGAACGTACACACCATGAAAGCATCCAATCAGAGACTTTGTTTACAAACCTGTTTCTGATTTTCATTATGAACATTTGAAATTGGAAACGAAATTGCGAAGTTCGCAACAGAGTTCTGAATATTTCAGTGAAAAGTGAGCTGAAATAGACTGTAACTATGCGTGAAATCAGTCCTCTTAAACAATTATACGATCTTCAACTGTTCACAATTTTTCTTGACGCTCGCTAAGTCAAATTTTTCAATCCAATTTCTCGAACAATATGGTGACGTACATACATGAATGTTGATAACATCTTGCAAAGATATGTTAGTCTTACAATAATCGGAGATGTGCCTAAACTTGCCCGTAGTCATCAAGATATGATTTGGAAACGAGGATAAAGTCTTTGTTCTGTTTTGTTGTTCATGTTCATCGAAACTTATGGACGATGCATGAAGATACAGTTACTGGAGATGAGGATTGAAAACTTGACCAAAGTATTTGTTCTATCTTTTTGTTCAAGTTTATGTAAAGTTGGGGAACTATTTGAGACTAAAGACAAAGTCCGGCATTAGAGATATGGTTTGCGAACTTGGATAAAATCTTTGTTCTATCATGGATTGTTATGTTCATGGCAGCTTATGCACAGTGAAGAAAATATCTTTTTCACTAAATGGTTACATAAGGTTAAATAACTCGATCATGCTGTTGGAACAAAAATAAACACGAGTTCAGAAGATTTTTGCAAGGTAACAATATTTGAACATGAAATCACTGGTTAATTTAGAAGGCTAAAAGCTTTCAATTTGCCGACTTTCGACATCAAACTATATCTCCGCTGATTTTTGATACTTCAAATGCCACCTACCTTTGTTTTTGTTGAAGCTGCTGCAACGATCCGGCTATCAATAGAGAGATTTGCAAAACATTCATGCACCGCTTCATGAAGTGAGTACGTCTCAGAACTACATGGCGTAACATTACTAATGCTGTTGCTGGTCATGGTATGGCTATCAATTAGAGAGACTTAGATACAAAATTAAAACATTCATGAGACTGAGTACTTCCCAGAATAACGTGGCTTTACATTACTAAAGCTTGTCATTGTATGGCTATCACTTGAAGAGACTCACCACAGCATTCAAATAATGAAGAACTTGGCATTGTATTTGACACATCGCTACTTCACTTCACTCGAACACACTTTTAATATGTTTCTGTTTTCAAGTTTCTATATTTTTATTCATGTTTTTTGAGTTTCTAAATTTTTATGTCAATATCTATGTGTCTTATAGAGGTAACATAGCCATCCATTCGAGTGCGGACCTCAACAACATGTTACATTACTATCTATAATGAGGTTTTTCAGTCCTGGGGCCGGTTGTGTAATACTTTTAACTTCGTTTAAACTACGATTTTGTAGTTATATAAGCAGTTAAATCTTGAATAGGCCATTCTGGTTGGTTTATATTCGTACTTAACTATAGTTAACTTTAACGACGATTTTATACAACGGGTCACTGATCTAAAGCCTTGCTCATGAGTCTGGCCGTCAAGAAAACTCGACAATCTTTGTGTGCGCGCACGACATGAAACAACGAAAACTGATGATCTTGAGGAGACTGCAAGGTTTGAAAAGAAAGAGCTTAAGGCTGTCGTAATTGTCGTAAAGATAGAGTCATGATCTTTCTAATTAGCCGAATTAGAACAGTTTATAACCAACTTTTAGAAGAGCAATTATAAGTAGACAATATTTAAGTTTTCCCTGAGAGGGATTACTAAGAAAGTAGAATATTGTGACATTTAAGAGGGATCGTGACTTCTAATTTACAACATTACGACGATATCAAAACTAGGCCATACCGATAAAAATTACGAACGCTTGTTCGGTTGGTAATATTTTTCATCTTTATACTAGTTTGGCTTAGTTCATCTTATCATGCAGCTTGCCCATGATCTCGCTCCTTTGTTTTTTCTCCTTTAAATTTTGCATTCGTCAAAAACTTAACAATGAATTCGAAAGCAAACTTGATTCCCAGTGATCGAAATCTGTGGTACTTAAGCTCTTGTCTTACCTCCCCATTACAGAAGCGAAATTCCAGAGAATGTCCTGTGCACCTTCTTCTGTGAGCGCTAGCTTTGGTGTTTTCTGATAAAAAACTGAAATAAGAGAAACCGAGGAATCTTTACTCGAAACAAATCTGAAAGCATTTAGAGACTGAATATCTCCGCCAGTGTGTTTCAGTAGGCTGTTGTTTTTTGTCACAAATTGAATTTATTTAACAAATTGAGCTTTTTATTATTATCAAGTTTAAAAATTATTTGCATAATTATAATACACGTGAACTTTGATTGAAAGCATTTATTGTCCTGCAACAGAAAGACTTTAAATACTTCAACTCCCGACCAAATTCTACCAAAATTAGCAGAAAATTACGACTGCCATAGAGTCTTCTTTAAAAAAAATATTAAAGTATTGAAACGCCGTAACTTGTTAAAATATTATTTTGTACGTTCCTTCGAATATTAAAAGTCATCTTCAGTAGAATAGTTGCTCTGAAGTTCAACTTTGGTAACACTTGTTCTTCTGAAGATGACGTTTAAATTGTAACACTTGTCGAAACGTTTAAGAAAGAAAGAAATGTTAACAATTTACGAATCTAAATAATTTTGTGCTTTAACCGAATGGGGTGACATACCTTGTTTTAAAACATCGTCGTTGTCTTGTCTCAATACCTTTACCACATGACTCGCTACATTTCGACCAACTTCCAAACACTCCCCATTCGTAAACCTAAAAAGTCATGCAGTGTGGCTATTACTGGAGTACTACCGCACTAATTATGCCACAGCACGGTCTACTAAAAACCTATACAGCTCTACTAATTTAGCGAATGATGCAAATGCCTTGTGAAATTTATACGCCAAAACAGTCTAATTTTAAGAGAGAAAGGGTGAATTTTAGCAAAACAAGTGGAGGAAGAAACTTAATCAGGTCGTTTCTATAGTAGCTCTTAATAAGCATTTAAGTAATCTAGCCTTTTTCTCGAGAAGAATATACGTCAGTAAAGAACATAGAAACTTCTGGTAGAACGTTTTACGCTTTTGCAAGACTTTCGTGCTTTGAGAGTGTCTAGCTACGTAATCTGCACTAAGGTAGAGGGTGTGTACAGATTTTTCTTTTAATAAAACAGTCACAACTTTTAATTAACTTTTTCCATCAAATTTATTAAACGTCAACATGGGCGACATCGGACATAGGTGCATGATGATCGTATAAAACCCCAGAGTTAGCCCGTTTATTGCACATTTCCGCGCCCATTCTTTTCTTTTGTGTTCAAAATTAATCACGACGTGCTGCCGCCATTTTGATTATTGTTTACAATACAAGGGAAATACAATGATCACGCAACAGTCGAAAGTAAAAGAGACAGTCTATACTCTGAAAAACTTTTATGACATGTTTGCATTAGAATAAAACATTGAATTCGGGAAAACTTGTTGAATCGCAACTAGTGAGTGGGCTTCAATATCCCTTCCCTGGCTTATCGTTCCAGACATACTTGGTTCAATGGGTTGACCTTGCGTAGGTGCATGGCTAACAGACTGACAGACTAGTTTAAAGGCTGCTTTTCAGTCAACATTTTTGACAAGTACGTACATGAACGTAAGATTTTAAGCTGTAATTTAAAAATCTACGTTATAAACAACAGCAAGAAGAATTTGTTTAGCGGAATTTAGGATTCTAAAAAATTGCTTGTTTACTCGTTCGTGTATTTTAAAACTATAAAATTTTGATGGATTCAAGCTTGTACGTACTCGTGAAAAATACGTGAATAGCATCCCTTAGCCTAGACCAAAGGCAAGACATTAGCCTGGGTACCATAAGTAGTTCTATTGGAAAAGAGGCCTTTTCTTTTTATCCCTAATCCACTCCTCATGACCAAATTTTATCCCATCACAATTTGTGAAGCTATAAGAACTCTATAGTTAAAACCATGAAAAATACCATGTAAATATACGAACATACCAGTCTTTTTTGCTGAAACGTATTCAATTTCAAGGGTATATTGTCATTGATACTAGTATCATTGAGGTTTGTGTGAATGAGATGAAAGCATCAATAAAACAGTAAGCTCTGTCATGACTATTTTTAGTTCTATTTAAATCAATATTATTAATTTTCTTTACTGACAAGAAAATCAAAATCTAAATATGGATGAACATGTAGTATTTTGTGTTTGCAAGTACAAAGACATGGTGTGTGGCATTCGTGGCAGATCAAAGTGGAATTATCTTTTAAAGAACCTCTTCTAAGTTGTGAAGTACTACTTGAGTTCACCAGAAAAAGGAAACAACTTTAATCTCTGAAATATTAACATATTTCTGGTGAAAAAACCCAGACTTGGACTGTGGAGTTATTAGAACAACTAGAAACATAAACAAGAAGGGTGACTTTTGCCAAGTTTCCACACCTTATCTTCAAAGAGCATCTATTCATTTTGCCCAAGCTTTTAAAATATCATGAACAGACAGAAAGAGCAAAGATTTTTGCTAGTTTAGTGAAGTTTACCTAACCATTTAGTTTACCTAACCATATGGTATATCTCCAATGATGCTGGTCAAGATATGCTTGAGGAGGAAACTGATTGTAACCGACAGAGGGTTTATTATGAATTGCGTGCATACAAATCTTTATTTATTTGGAGTTATATTAAGACATAGCTTCGGGCTTACCGTAATTCCCCGTTTCAGCGCTACCCCGATCGAGCGCCACTTTAAATAAGTTAGCGCCGCATTAGAAAACTTTAAGGAGCGTCACTCTCCAATAAGCGCCGCACTCTACTTATTCAAGAAGCAAGTATAGCGCAACAGTATAATACAAATTAAGTCAACTTCGGAATATTCATCTCTTCTCTCTTAGCATGGTTTGTAATTTGAAATATAGTTCTCGCTATAATTTGGAAACAAACGTGTTGAAGAAGCGCTGCCCTCACATACCCACGCGTAACTACGGTTGCCAAATGCCAATATTTGTTGTGGCTAGAATTATGTACAGAAATTAAGAGATTTGTAAGTCAAGTAATAAAGCAGAAGTCTCTTTCATTTTATATTTGCATGGGCTAGAAAATACATCCCCAAACATTCGACAAGAAATATAGACGTATTTTCCTGAACTGTTATGTACATGCGTCTATACCTCGAAAAAACAGCAGAGATGCCTACAGAAAAGTTGTGCGAGAATTTCAAGCCCCAAACTATCAGCTAAAAGTCTTTTAGATGAACAGTCTTTTAAAACAATAAAGCACTGTTTATATTAAATGTATCCGTGGGGCCGGTTGTATAACGTAGTGAAAGTTAACTATAGTTAAGTGCGAATATCAACCATTGATATCAACCAACCAGAATCGCCTATTCAAGATTTAACTACTTTTTAACTACAAAATTGCAGTTAAAACGTAGTTAAAAGTTTTATACAACTGGCCCCTGTTTGTAAAATCGCGTTTACCGCCAAAATTTTTCTTGTTCCTGGCCAATCAGCATACACGCGAAACACCCATCATGTTGTTGCAATGTTGATAAGAAAGGCAACAATGTTGTGCTGTACCCCATTGTTCACACTTGTTAATAATGTTGTTCAGCATTTTTACAGCCGATTTAAAATGAACAATATTGTTCAGTATTGTTGACAACTGTAAACAATAGGGGCAGCACAACATTGCTACATCTTCTTTTACTGCAGGCTCATAAATTATTGCTGGGTAGGCGATTTATATCCTTGCTACAGTCCCGGGCGACTTTTTGAAATACTTCATGTAAGAGTCCATGTATGCCTCAGCGGAAAAGAGGGGTGCTTCTTCCGTATTTTGACTTTTTAAGCTAATATATTTTATACTATAGAAAGAACTGGTTTAGTGGTACGCCACTTGAATCTTAATAAAGACTTTTATCACGAAGTATTTATATCAAATACATTGCCTTGGGCGACCTTTCACACTTAACATTTTTGTAGAATTTGAGTTTATATATTTATATATATCTTAAAAGAGTTCTTTCACGAAGTAATGTTATGAAGTACAAGATAATCCGGCTAAACTTAATATGAGACAAACTTGAGAAAGTGCGGTTAACAAGGCATTAAGGTGACTCTGATAACCACTGGTCCGAATACGGAAACTATTTTTTTCAATTATACTCGAACATATTTTGTCAAAACCAACACGACTGAGCATACAATGGCTAATATTTAACAACAAAATCTTGGTCGTACTTGCACTTGTAGTCAAATCTAAAGCTCTTTAAGATCTTTTAGTTACAATCATAGTCAAATATGTACTTGTAGTCGTATCATATCTAAATTTTATCACTATCACATTTTCTATAAACTGGAAAAAATCGCCTTTCTCAACGGACTTTAATCATCTTTTTATCAGGGGCATAACAATTACAGTACTACCTATAATTTGTTAGTGAAATAGGAAGATAGTACATTTCATCCATGCTTTTGGTGGGATTACAGCCACAATGCATGATATTGAAAATTCAACCGCATCGAACTGAATTATATATCATTATCTTGTTCCCCGTGATACTTTACGAAATACGGTGTACTTCAGTTTGAATTTCCTTCCATTTACAATTGTAGCAATTCGCGGTCACTTATAGTGTCATTAGAACAAATTCAACGAATACGATTTGTTACATCGAAAGAACAATTACGAAGTTTGCTTTGCACAAGTCTGTTGTCACACAAACACACTTTATGCAGCTTTGTTCGACTTGACCTTTGTAATATTATTTAGGCTTTCTGTATTATGTCAAATACAATGAACTGCAGCTACACTTACCTGCGCTCTTGCGGAGAATATTGTGAAAAGCAAACCAGCTAAACTTAGATACCACATTTTCTTGGCCCAGAGTAAACCGTTCAGGTTTTAGCTGTAAATGAAAATAATGTGAAGTCCAATCTCTTTATGTCAAGATTATGTCCATACAATGTTTAGAACGGAACAACGGTTGAATGATTTCTTATTAGCCTCACTAAACATGCTGTTACTAATGTTTCTCTTCACAAAGTTGCCTATACAAGATTTTAAGAGCACTGCATGAGATTAGTCCTGGCGGGTTATGTCAAATCAACTAAAGTTATCCTTTGTTTTGAAACCAAAATTTCGGCACTCTGTTGATTGTTGTATACGTCGACGCAATTAATCTTACATTGTGTAACACTCCGATATATTCAATATTGTAGCATAGGTTAGTCGTTACAAGTTTTACTGTATAGCGTCTGTAACGGTTTAATATTTACAATGTCGGAAAAGAAATACTCTAATTTCCGGAGTTTGATTAGTTTTGCGAAATTTTTGAATATCTTAATGAACCAACGGCTCTCTAATATCATGCATCGTAGTGTGCAACTGTAGATACTATTTCTTAAAGTATGGCAACATCAGAAAATTCTTCTGTATAGTTCTGTATAGAACATTCCTCTGCACACTAGTTGCTAAAAGTTAGAGATGAAATTTGCAACTAAATTCTCGCATGTTACATTGTAAAGTACAGTGATGCAAAAGTACATCTTTACTTAATCTTCAATTGTCTTGGGACGCACTCGGGTGGTTGAATGTTTTGTAAGTCTTTCGAAGTGATAGCGACACCATGACATGCAAAGTGGTGATGTAACGTCATGCTGTAGGACACACTTGGGTGAAAGCCTCTCCGAGTGGTGGTCTTACTAGCACCATGACAATCAGAGTAGCAGCGTAACATCATGTTTTTGTGAGACGAACTATTGGTGGAGGAAATGCGATAAATGTATTCTGGCACAATTTATTTGAGTGATAAATATACAACAGTAAAACAAAAAGAATTCTTAATCTCATCAAGTTTTTAAAACTAATATCGACTTATTCACTTTCATTAACTGAAATACTGCACTACGGGCTTGCCATCTAGCGCATTTACTTTAACACGATTACAATTTACCTTGTAGAAATTAACTAAATACTACTACAGCTTTTTTCGACCCTTATCATCGTTGCTTCAACCCAAACGGTTGTTTTTATCGAAAAGCAAAACCATTCAATCCGTTTGAATGCATGAGCGATTAAAAGCTTTACTATAGGAGGCGCTTTGATGGACGGCTTATGGTCTTACATGATGTCTAGAATGCCGACATAATAGAAATTGATGTTTAATTGTCTGTCCATGGCGTTCAAAGAGTTGTTAAGACAAGTTCAAATTCTTAATGTATTGTACAAAAAGTTTGTTAATTTTATAATGTTTGGCTCCAAAAGTTGAGTTCATTTAGGTTTAATAACAGAGATTTTGTCGAAGGATTTCCATTGTACAATGCTGTTTTATCTTGATAAAAATCAAAGCTATAATTTTTAAATCTATAATAAAGGTGTATCAAGAATCATGGGCATAATTAAAGTCAATCGCTTTTTGCCAGTCGAATCAGGCCGCTTTAGTAGCTAAAACATTTTTTGTTCAAAATGTTCTCGAAGTTTTATTTTTTCCATTCGTTCACTTTTCTTCAAAGACTAATAACTTCTTCAAAAACAGATCAAAACAATCGTAACCTAAAGGAAACTGTATGGGATTCATGAAATTCCATTTAATTGTCCTATAGAGTGTGCCTCAAAAAAACGGAACATAGATTCATGCATAAATTTCAAATTAGTTTGATGCATTTTAAATTCGGTTAAGCTGCTTCTCGCATGAGTTAGAAATAAAGAAAAGAAATTTAGGTAATCAACACAGAGTTATAAAATGTTTCCAGCGAAGAAAACTTCGATATTTATTACATTCTATACTATGTGTTTTCTACTAACTCAGTGTTTGAAATACATCAAACTAATTTGAAATTCATGCATATATTATAGGTTCCGTTTTTTTGAGACACCCTGTGGTCGTTGTTATTTTTCGATATTTCTAAATGTGGAAATTTCCTGAAGTGAAAAATGCAGATTTTGGTCTTACTAACTTGTCGAAATGAAATCTTTTTTGCTGTATACACAAGCAGATGAACTTGTGGAGTTACATTAACATATCACTAATTTGCTCAATACCACAGTGAACTTTAATTCCAGCCGCCGAGTAAATTGCCATGAAAATATTGTTAAAAAGTTTTCTCAAGAAACACTTACTTTACTGTAATATTTTTAACGATGACTTAGCTATTGTTTGTCTTTTCAGTCAAACAGCTTAAGGACTCACACGACGCGTCTCTCGCTTCTCACCAAGTTAAATCAAGAAAGATGAGCCTATTCAATGAACATGTCAAAATCAATTGAAGATTTGTGTGATTCGTATAGGCCATACGTTGGTTTTCATTGTTCGATAGCAGATGGTTGTCAATTTGTCGTCATCGCCAAAAAAGTTTGTTGTTTCTTTTTATTACATGTGCATTAGTTTTGTATTTTGTAAAAAGCAAATAAACAAGTGAGATTAAAGTTGATATGCTTGGTTTTGTAAGGGATAAACTTTTGTAATGGACTTCTATTCCCTGAGCTTTTGTCTGACTGACCCTGAGCATGCTGTTTAGTCGAAGGTGGCTTGACAATTGTAATTCTTAAAAGTGTATTGTTTATTCATTGAAAACAAAGTAAAGCACAAACAGACTTGAGTGCAAGCTGATTCGTTCAAAACATGTAAACGTAGCATAGTTTCTTTCCTCTATCTTCAGACGTAAATAATAAACATGTTGAGTACTAGCCGGACCTACTGCTGTGAGAGCAGATCTTGAAAGGTGGACTCTATCCACCAGGAGTAATCGGAGTCTTGAGCCTTAAAAAATAAAATCGACAGGCATTTTTCCTAAAAAGAGTCTCAAAGTAAGTCACAATGGTGCGTTTTGTTGATCAATAGATGAAATAACGATAGGTCTTGTCATTAACTGTAAGTCATGTCACGTTTGATTGATTAAAAATATAAAATAACGAAGTATGGGGTACTGAATGGTTTAAACAGATATGGATTATGGGTATGTCTGTGAATAGATTCAGATGCTGGATCTAAAGTCGCCTTGACGCCTTCTGCCTGTGTTCGACAGAAATCACTGAAGACAGTTCTATGTAAGACTCCAATAGAACTGTGTTCTAGAAATCTAAGGACTGAGGCATGTTTTCTGATATTGTCGCATAGGCAGGGGCCAGGCAACGCATATTTTAGGACTATCCACAATATTCTTACGAGGTCTTTGAGTAGTCTATTATGCGCGAGGGCCTCGCGACATTAAACGCCACAAACTATTTCTTTATTATTACAGGCCCGTTTACACTGGCGATTTTCATAGTGATTTTTCACATTTTGAAAAATGTAGTAAGGTGGAATACTTCATAAGAATACAACATCGCTGGAATGCTCGCAGCATCGATTCCACTTCATTATACATCCATTAAAATGCGAAAATATCTTTATAAAACTCGCCTGTGTAAACGATTCTCAACTATATACTTTAAATCGCACTGACAGTTGGAGCAAGCAAGCTAGTGTACTGCCTCTGATCACTTCCTAACCAAGACTCACACAAAAATTAAAATACAAAGTAATTATACATAGGTTAGATTATCTGTAGAGGCATGCTATTTAGAAACAATCAACTCCTGACAATAATGACTACAAATACAAAGGCAGTATACATTTTGTTTACGTAGACGTTATCTTAGTGACTATGGCTAAAAGCAAAATAAAAGTTCGTGTTTTGCAAACTTTTATGATCATACTTGGTCGAAATGACACTTTCAAGCCTGTTTTCCACTAGACGGAATTTTCCGTGCTGAAAATAAATCTGGCAACGTGATTGGTTCGCTTCGCGGTGAAATATATTGCCAGGCAATCAGTTTGGCAGATTTATTTTCCGCTCAGAAAATTCTGCCTAGTGAAAAACGGCCTTAAGGAATGCTACAATGTCGTGCAATGAAACCCTTACACTTTCATATTTCAAATTATTAATATTGATTCATGTGTCACCTAATATTACCGTGAAATTATAATTTGGTGGGGGTTGGGAAGAAGTAAATTAAACTTTAATTTACTGGGTAAGCAGGCACGTACGGCAGAAAGTTGACCAACATGGTCATATCAACAAGCTTCTACTCTACATCATTTTCCACTTTACACGAAAACAGCTAGTCACCATTGTGTCCTTTCATCAATTTGTCCCTTACAGAAGCAAAGTTGACTTGCATATTTCATGCAGAATACTCACTATATCATCCTATTAGCTTATATATATATATATATACTAAATTTGAAATTATATAAGACCATTTTAAAACAGCATAGGACATCGTACTCTACCAATTAACCTTTACAGTAGTTTTAATATCGGAATTCTGTTTAAAAGTCAACGCTGAACTATCAAATCAAACTCTTAGGCCTGGTTACTCATATATTGCAGACAATCTCCCATTTTCGCGATTTTATCCTTTTTATATCAGAAATAAGTTTGCTTTTTGGTGATCTACAACGAGATCTAGCACAAAAGTCGCAAGAGCAACTACTATTGGCCATAAAAGAACCAGGAACTGTTATTTTCACTTGGTTGGTTTCATGAAACACTTTATACGTGCATGCAGTTACAAACTTACAGTACACATGCAATGTTTGCAATTAAAGTGAATCAAAACAAGAGTTATCCGAAGTTTAATTTTTCTGACGTGAAGACATAAGCTGTTAGTCGCCATCATACGTGATGACAGAAATATTACTTATTGCTTCTCCACAAAGTGCGTAAGAAAATGATCGCTATTCAAATATACGTTCTTGTAATAATGTAATGCTGCTATAGCATAGCCTGCATAGACCAGCTTATAGCTACCAGCAATGCTTGTAACTTTTAATAAATGAAATTAAGTTTCGCATCCAACGACTTAAGTGCTCTATAATGCAGTGAAAGTTAGAACATCGTACCTTGTAAAAATTATATATTTGACCGTACTGTTTCTGTTTCAATTCTTGTACAAAAAACTGCAGAAACGTAACTCATAAGCTTGTCATGTTTTGCTCGACGTATTGACATTGAAAATGTTATTCATTAGGCTTGTATTCTGAAAAGCCTTAATATTTGAAATGGATAACCGCCACAACAGCTTTTCTTGCAACTATCTATAGAAGACTTACCCTGTGTAAACAAATTGTGTACATTCATGCTTTACTCACGCCGAGTTCGTTCAATGGTTAAGCAATGTTTTTCTTGTTGATTTTACCACCAAACAGTTCAATTTGTAAGTTTGGCATCTGTTTGATGTTGAGCTTTACTTTTGAACCACAAATGTTTATGACGCAAACGTCAAGTTATTACAAGGTATATAGACAGTTTTAAGTGTCTTCAAATGAATATAATCGTATTCAGTTCTCTACATAGCTTCCGCCTTAGTACTTGACTTGCTAAACTTGATATGGCGCTAAACGTTTTTGACATTCCGTTCCTATTTTCACAACGTAAATGTTCAAAGGCACTACGGAATTGCATGTAGGGACGGAATTGATTGAGGACGAATAATAAACATTACTATGGATTCCTATATAGAGAATTTAAAAGGTTTAAAAGTTTGAAAGGTTTGGAAAGACATTTCATACAGAACGTTTAAATATCCCTGAAGGAATAAATGCCTTCGCCAATGTGTTTTAGTAGGTTGATGATTACTTGTCATGCCAATTGCGTGAGTATTAAATATTGCACGTCTATGTATATCTTGCACAGGAACAAGGAAAAACAAATTATCTTGAGGAGGTCGTCAAGTTATTTACCCGCACTCTCACTATAAGCTAAACTTTCGCTTCTTTTTTAAAAAAAGTTTTGATTTCATTTTCCTTTCTAATGCACTTTATTTTGCAATTAACCGTACCTCTTCCTTCCAGAAAATTTTTAAGCTATAAAGTAATTATCGTACAATTTGATGAGTAGTATGAGCTCAAATAAGTTTGCCCCATATTGTTATGCATGCCGTGCAACGGTGAAAAACATATGTCGCACATGCCAATCAAACCAATTGAACTGTGATGTTTGTAAGCCTAAAACCCTGTCGTTCAGATTAGTGCTTCTTCTATGCATAGACTACTTCATAGCCTAAAAACAGAAATAAAAACGCTTAAGTTTCGCCCAGTTTATATGCAGGGGCGGATCAAGCTTGCGCAGGGCCCCTGGCACACACTACACACCTTTGGCTAATTGTCCCCCCCCCGAAGAAATTCCACATTTTCCATGAGATTGAAATCCAAAACTTCCTCTTCTACGCGTGTTTCACAATTTGGTAGTTTCTTGACACTATGACGATTTATCTATCAACTAGAACACAAACTCCTATCCTTTAATTGCTTGCCTAGTTGCCCTGTGAGCTGCAACATATAGAGACTAATAGAGTACATGCGGTATATCCTTGAAAAAAACTACGTTTGCGAAGCGCGAGGCCCCTGGCACCTGCCCATACTGCCCTCCCACTTGATCCGCCCCTGTTTATATGACAGGATTGAACAATGTTGTGCTTTACCCCTTCGAAAATATAGAGTAACATTGTTATTGCATCTTGTCAAGCTTGAAAAAGTTGCAACAACATGGCGAACATTAACAACATTGTTGGTGGAGTGCAACATTGTTTAATCTTGTAATATCAACCGGGTGCAACTTGAGCTTTTTACTCCTGTAGGGCAGGGAAGTGTTATTAGAGAGGTTCAGATTTGACTTCCATTATCAATACGACTATCATTTGCCAAGATTAACCAATGAGATGCGTCTTGATTGACCAATTAAATATCAGCTTAGATAGCAAAAGGTAGTGGTAGCAGTAGTGGAAATCAAATCTGAACCTCTCTCTATTTATCATGTGACGGTGCTTTGGATAAAAATACTACCTGAGATTTTGAAGTTTAAACACTGAAAAAGCTTTTGCGTAAGATTTTGACCCGCCCTGAAACTAGAAAACCTAGCGGACAAGTAGTATTTTCTTACATTCATTGAGAAGTTTTCAGTGAAGAAGTTTTTGATT